>JASDQU010012658.1:34352-52192 GCA_032191745.1 Picea mariana
CTTAGTATTTATTTACTCCAACTTAGCTTCCGTTGAATCCATCATCTCTTGTATTTCATCTTTTGTTATTGTCTTATTTTGTAAATCATTTATGTCCCTAAGCATTTCTTCACCTTCATCAAGAGTCCAAGTAGGACTATCTAGAGGCTTATTTGGTGTAGAAGTTCCCTTTTTTGGTGACATCTTGGCCAAGTATCACTTTAAACCTTGATTTTGAGGTGGTTATGCTAGACAATCTTTCTTTTATTGTATCTCCAAAATTTGGTCCCTTCTAGGTATGCAATTTTCTTTTTGTAGTTATCTGATATTTCTTCTCTGCAATGCCACAGGTCTGATCAAAATTGGATGTGCCAAGTAGAATTTATGGTAACTTCCCCACAACTTGTTGATTTTTGGCCTTTCCAGGAGATATCACTTATATAGCATGCCCCGCACAAAATAATTGGTATAAAATTATGAAACTTGTACCAGAAATACTACAGACTGTCTATTATTCAATGCAACTTGTATCACTCAAATTGGATACTCTAGGAATAATCTATGATTGTTTGACCTGGAACACCTGCTTGAGACTAGTCAATAGGACTAGTAAAATACCCTATCTTCCACAAGGTGTATCTAAAAATGTAAGATGACCCAGAAGCTGAAATTTTTATCACAGACAACTTAATAATTTTTGTGAATATTCTCCGGATTTCAAGGTCTGAAATGTTACAGAAAAGTTTTTATAGCGAAAATTTCGTGATGACTCAATTCAGGGTGATTCTAGTACCCTATGTTACACATGTTGTATATCCTAAATTGTAAGGCCTCAAGAGATGAACATTTAACCCAACGTACCTTGATCCGTCTACTAAATATCCTCCAAAGGGTTCCTTCTGAAACTTCGTAGAAAATTTTTTATAGAGAAAATGCCAAGGTGTATCAGATGTAGGAGAGAAACCCCGAGACCTTGAGCTCTGATACCATATGTTAAGAACCAAATATCAATATAGCATAGAAAAACCTCAGAATAAGTACTCAAGGCCTTGAAAAAGAGAGAATTTCAGGTAATAAGCCTCTTCGAGGGGGCAACCTCCTTATACCCCACATAAATTTCCAACTACAAGATGATTCCAAATGAAAATGTCTCCTTGGTATATATAAGAGACTAGGAGGTACAATTATAACTAATGGACTCAAGCCGACATAAATAAAATAACATTACTAATGTAATATGCCCCAATTAAGGGGTAATGAGCCACTATTTAGGGCTTAACAAATATTTTTCCATAGGCTTAAGATCTCATCTATCAAATCCCATACCTGTCCAATTCCAAATACCAATTGAAAATAACTATCCACAACTCTAAATATATCACTTCCTTTGTGATTTTTTTATTTTTTATTTTCATCTTCAATTGGGAAGCATATTTCCATACAACATTGCTTATGAAACTTGGCATCAACATTCGATCTCTCTCCCACGACATATTTCAGAAAACTTATTATGGATAAATCTCATCCTTTGAATGAATGTAATGGACATTATGTACTCATTATATGTGTTATGATCCCATGCCAATAACTTTTCTTCTGAATCTATTAAACCAACATAAATTATGCATTTAACTGTCTCAAAAAGAAGATTATTGAGATATTCTTGCATCAATTCACTTCTAGTCTCTACAAAATGATTTCCTCCAATAACATAATATTTGTAGTCAAAAATTTTTGATCTATCAAATTCATCCCTCCTAGGAACTTCTATTGGGTCAACAAGAACTAGGTAGTGAACCACATGTGCATATGGATTGTACCTAATCAATTCTTTCAAACTGTGAATATGCAAGTGAGCAGTTTTCTAATTTGATATTTTTCTTCCCCTTATGTGGGTTTATAAAGTTGTTTCACACTCAACTGAAATGTATGGCCATCATCAACTAAGTTCACAGTCCTCAATCTATTTCGAATGACATTTTGTGTTGTTTTCATAATACCATCCTCTAGATCAACACTTGGTGTTATTATTTCTCTACTACCTTTAGGAATTTCATTATAATATTCAGATCTAATGATGGCTTCTTCATCATCAACAACATTTTCTTTCTTCCTCTTATGATTTAAATGGGTTTCATCTAAATCAACGATTTCTTCATAATAAATAGGAATGGATCATCCTCGGCCATTACTCTTTTGTGTTTATCTTGTTTATTCTTTTTGCGAGAAGGTGATAACTTCATTGGGACTAATCTCAACAAAATATTCATTTGGAGTTTCCTCATTTTCAATTGTAACCTTTTTAGGATTTCTAGAATGAGGAATTTTCTTTATTCTTTCATGTTCTTCTCTATCTACTCTCACAGCTTCAACCTCGGTTACTTTTTGTTTCTTTTTAAACCTTCTTGTGTCTTTTCAATATGAAAGGCATTGATGACATCCATAATATTTTTCTTTGTAGAGTAAATCCCCACTAACATATGTGAAAGTCATTTAGCAAAATCCTGTAAAAATAAAGTATAACATTTCTTTGTTAAATAAAATTAAAAAATTAACATGATACTAAAAATAATAAAGGATACAGAAATAAAATAAAATAAACTTACATTGTCTTTCTCAATGTCATCAATGATGGATGCAAATAATTCTGTAAAACATTCATACTTGTTATAATTGCTCAATTTCAAACAATATCTAATCTTGATATAAGTCCTGGCTTGTTTGACAAGTGCATAAATAATATCTGTGTCTGGCACCAAACATTTATCTCATAACAAGCCAAGTGCCTGATAATTTCCTTGCACATGTTCAAACTTGGAACAATACAAATATAGATGTTCTCCATTGTTGTCTTGCTTGTCTTTAACAAACCAAGAATATTCCAGTTTGTTTTCACCTTCCACAATTTTCCACTCTCTAACATTGTTCATTTCCCTTGTTGGATCAGGTGTTGTGCTATCAATTTGTTGCCTAACATTCATGGAGGTCCTACTTGCAATTTTGGATGACATTATTGTAGGTCCTGATCCAGATACATTCACAGATAATCTCTTTTCTACCAGTTTTCCTATATGAAAAAAAAAATTAGTCCTTTTACATTATAATAAATTAAAAAAAAAAAAAACAATGACTATAACAACTAAGTTAAAAAAATATAATTTTTTTTTTTACCCATGGAGTCACTGGGGCGATGTCAGGACCAAGCCTTGGCTTATAAGGCTAAGGCGATGTCAGGCATCAACCCAACTACCCCCGCGGCCAAGTCACGATCTAGGTTGGACCGTGACTAGGCCACTGGGGCAACCCACATGCCCAAGGCTTGGTCATGGGGCTGGCCCCCCACCGCGCCCAAGGCTTAGTCGCGGGGTTGCCCCCCGTCAGCCAAGTCACGACTCACGGGGCGTGACTTGGCCACGGGGGAAGTTGGGGTGATGCCAGAAATCTCACGAGTGCCCCCGTAGGACAAATCATGGTCTTGCGTGGGAGGGACATTCCGCCCACTAGCCACCATGGGCCAAAACTATAAATTTTTCACTAAAAAACAATAAAAAGTGTAATTTAAAAAAAAAAAAAAAATATGCCTAAATTTGCCCTTTTTTTTTCTTTTCTTTTTTCAAAAAATCCCTAAGAATTTTGTTAAATTTTTTTTTAAAACAGTCTCATTTTTTTTTTAAAGTTGTGATTTTTTTAGAAAAAATTAGAAAACATCTAAAACAATTTAGGGTTTTTTATAATTTTCGCATGAAAAAATCTTATGTGCTTCAAAGATGATCTTATAAATGTTTTTTTGGTAGATGGTAAGAATTTAAAAAATAACTAACCTCTAAAATGTTAGATTCTCCTCGAATGTCTTGTCGATGTTCCTCCCTTGTATATTGCTCCAAATTATTTAACGAATGTTGCACAATATTTCATGCAATGTTTCTCCCTTGTATATCGCTCCAAATTATTTGTTTGTGATTGCAGAGAGGGAGTTTGTTTCAATTGCTATGGATTGTTTGTCAGTGTTCTGTGAGGCATCATGGGCTATTCTTAGTGACCAAAAAATTGATTGATGGTCAATTGTTCTTGATGATTCGCTCACTTGGATTCTAACTGCATGGAAGTTTGTTCGACTTGGTATAATTGTGACATACCTTGGTATTCCTTTTGGTTTTGGCCTCTCTTTGATTATTCTGTGATATTGGTGCCTTGAGAGATTGCAATGTAAATTATTTTTCTATTAGTGTAAGGATATCCCCTTTGTTGACAGGCTTACAATAGTGAGTAGGATCCTTCAATCCTTCCATGTTTACTATGTGTCTTGTTGGCTCCCTGGCAAGGCCTAGCTTCATCGCTTGGAGTAGATTTTGCATCAGTACTTGTGGTCTAAGTACGATGGAGTTCGGGGTCTTCCCATGGTACCATGGGATGTCTACGTCATGCCTAAGGATGAAGGAGGCCTTGGTATAATTGATGTTGTGACTCATGGATTTATCTTGGTTTCCAAGTGGGTGGTTAGATGTTTGGAAGGTACATCTCCTTGGTAGGTTTGATGTGGCACAAAATTATTTCAACCCATCTTGTCGATAAAATTAGGGGTTTGTTTGGTTTATGTGACATCATATATTCTCCTCATTATTTGTAGATTACAAGAGCCTTCATATTCAAGAGCATTTGGAAAACTTGGAGGAGGGTAGCATGTTTTGTTATCATTCAATGGCTCGCGAGTTTGCATTATCTTCTATGGATCAACCCACTTTTTTGGAGATAATTGGACTCATCCCACAAGAAGATATTTACAAGATGAATATCGATATGACATGTCCTTTCTTACAGGAATGGGAGTGGAGTTTCATACAACCTTTGACTTAGTATGTAGAGAAAAAATAAAAATATTATGATGAATACCAACAAAAACAAAAAAATATAGAGAACAATTACACCAGTAATGATACCTTTATTGATAGAAATCCAAGTTCACTTGCCTCTTTGAGGGGGAAACCTCTAGCAGAGCAGAGCTCAATTAAAAAATAATTCTCAAGATGAAACTTCCCATGCCTTATACTCTTGTTTATACTAATTCTATGTTCTAAAGAACATTCTAGAGGAAGATCTTTCTAGAAAAAAAAACTTCTATTACATTTTCCTACATTAGAATTGTTCACATTATTACATAGACCTTATTTACTAATGTCAGTCTTTATTACATAGAAAACATATTAGTCTACCTATGTGAGTGGTTAGGAAGGTTAGGTATTGTTAGCACAAATTTCCACCCTCTAATTGAGTTGATATAATATGTTATTACAATGATGAAAACCTGGTTGATTCAAGGAGAAAACCCCCAAATTGTCATGGGATAGACCCCTCTCCATTTGTGCTAATGCTTGTTAGCCTTAGGGGGGAGTCCCTAGGGTTATTTTTCTGTTGTCCTAAGTCTGATTTTTTGCGTTGGATGACAAAAAGAAATGTTGTTATGTTTTGGACAACGTGTTAAAACTGTCCAAAACAAGGGGAAAATATAGTTTGTTTGCTTGGAGGGATCCTGCAAGGTTAGCACACGAAATATAGACAAGATAAATAAAGAAATAAACTACTCAAAAAATAAATACAAATCACAATGAATAGTAAGAAAGAAACTAATCTAATTGCAAAATTAACAAAGTACCGACAAGAAGAAAGGTTTGAACACAAACACAAAACTTCTTTATTAATAGGCTTGCAAGAGGGTTGGTTGCACCACAATTGATGAGTCCACAATCGGTACAATGGTCACTTTGCTCAAAAAAAAGTAACTGGACTAATAATGAGAGAGAAGAATGAGAAAATACAGTTTGCTAGTTGCTGCAATAATTCGACCAATAACCAATGAAGACCATCCAATATATAAGAGAGGAGTGTGAAAAAAATATGAGTTCATGAACATGAGGGAATAAGTGTGAGTGAGAAATTTAGGAATTAATGCACATGAGGGAATAAGTGTGAGTGAGTAATGTGCATGGTGAGTTAAATGATCACACGTATAAGATTGTGATGGATAATTAAGTGAAGGAGTGGTGCATGTGCGAGGATAAGAGAGAGTTAATGCATGGAAATTGAGATAATGGTGAGTGAAGTGAGGGATAAAGTGAGTTAAGTGAGGGAAATGATAACTTAGGTGAAGGTAAGAGTGATTTGAGTGTTTAGTTAACTAAAACATGTCAACACACACCAATTATGCATGCACTAGCCAAGGAAGAGGAATTTGCCTTGTTTTTTAAGGATTTACCTAAATTTTAGGAAATTAGCGTTTAATAGCAATTTAAGGGGAATTTTGGGAAATTAATGCATGAAAAGTGAGAATATGGAGAGAGAAATAGATTGAGAAAATTTACCCTTGAGTGGTTAAACTTTCTCCAGGAAATGCTACATCATCTATGTGCCACCTCATTTGCTTAATTAATTCCTCATTAAATGCATGATCCTTGGAAAATATGCCCTTGGTCAACTGATGCCACGTAAGTGCCACATCACCCTAAAAATTTGCCACATGTTGAAATCTAATCTTTCCACTTGTCACTGATGGAGATGACGATGACTGATAAAAATAAAAATTTCCAAAAGTAACCATCCGGTCCCTAAATTTTGAAACTTGTCGAAACTAACCCAAACTCTCTACAAATGCTCGGAATGACTAGGAGACCACCACCATGTGTCTACTGCTAAAAATATAAATTCCCCGCATGTCCATGATATTATACTCATTGGATTTGATTTTCTACAAGGAATCTGAATAAGCAATCAAAATCAACATGCGAGCCCTAGTGCTCAGCCTGCTAAAAATAGAAATATGTGTCAAACCATCCCAGAAAAGGTCCAAAAGACTCATACTATCTCAAGGATCCATAATATGTACTCAAAATATGAATCGGGGGCCTAGAGCTCAAACTGCTAAAAATAGAAAGTTCTTGCATGTCATCCAAAAAAGTGCTATCAAGCCTAGCATCATGCAAGGACTCTCCCTGTATGCTCATAACTACTCCAAAATGTCAAGAGACCCACTCAAACCATGTCTCCTAAAAAGTAGCAACACATGTTGTATGTAGAAATCTCTCTCAAATGCATGGCAAACCGATCTAACTCTAACTTTGAACCAAACAACCATGTACTGATCATATACCTGTCTCTGATGGAACCAACCTCTTTCTCAACACAAGTGATAAAGTCTGAGAGAATCTTAGAATGTCGACCAAAATAGTGCATGTTGGCTCTTAATCCTCAATATTTCCAAGGGTGGAAATCTAGGTGTTAACAATGACGACTCAAGGGGACATGATCCCCCTATGGGATGTCGAGAACCATATGAATCTTTGTGTTTGCAACAACACTGCTCTGTGAGATCTCTGTAAGATGTACCAATGATGCTTTGAAAAGATATGTACCAAAATGTAACCCTATAAACGTGTAGAAGGAAAGAAGGCCATGTAAGATGACAAAGAAGACCTTGTAAGTTGACCTGTGATACCAAATCCTGTCCAATGAGCCATGGAGTCAAATAAATATAACAACTTCGACTGATACACTGAAATAAAAGGGGTCTCATCCAAATCTACTACCTGCTACCATTCAATATGTACACTCCTCCCTATGGTAAATGTGTTGATGTAGACACAAGGGAGAGAGTCACTTAATCAAATGTCAATAATGTAAATACATGTCAAGTGTGAAGGAACACCACCAATAATGACAATGGATCCTAAGGTACGAGCACAACATGCCACTGTGAAAGATGTTCTGAAGTCAAACAATGACAAGGATCATCCAATCAAGGCTCAATGATACCCATCCTTGTCGAATGTAAGATAACCGCCAATGAGGCTAATGGCTACCAAGGTGATCTAGTTTTGGATCATCTGTAGATAATGTGTCGAAGTCGCTACAGGATGACCTACTGATAAGAAGAGCATTGATGACTCTCGTCCCTCAGTGCAAACTGATAACTCAAGAATATCAAGATGAAAAACTAGGTACGATATCCCTATTGTTGGATGGGGGGTTGATTGACTCAAATCATGGGACTCAATGATAAGAGATGAGGAGACGACATAATATGACTCAAGACTCTCCTATGTCTCCTCAAACTACCCATCATAAAGGCTCAATGCTCAAGAAATAATGACAAAACGAGGACCCCATCCAGGATCACCCTAATGATAGACACAAAGGCTTCGCATGTGAAAGATAGGCATTCAAATTTTGACCCAGGAAAAGCACTCGTGAACAACCATTTATTCATGAAAGGAAAGACACACTAGATGTGACCACATGCTAATATAACTAGGAAAAAATCAGTGACACTTATGCAAATACTTAAGTAAATAACTGAAGGAAAAAGACACAGCAAGGAAAATGTAGATTGTTGTCCTAAAACCTGCAAAAATCAACAAGTTAAAACCACTAAAATGACAACACGGAAAGGGAAAACAACTACCCTATAGCCAAAACTTTTTATCTCTAAACTGCCATTTTTAAATCATCATACTCAAAGGACCAAGGTAACCATGCAGATAAATGATTAGTTCGACGGGAAAGGTCAACAAAGTCAACCTTCCAGGGGGACCCACCATGAAATCTCATATGACCCAAAGTTTCCTTGATGTACTTGTTGGTGAAGCCATAACTGAAGGGTGCCAATTGAATGAAGATTGGTTGGGACTTAGAACATGGTATTTCAATAGTAACAAGCATGAATGCATGAGAGACGAAACTCTTGGCATCTACCCGCTGAAATACCTCCATCATTTTGAGCTCAACTAGGTCATTGTGAACTTTGATATCCAAGATCTGATCAATCTCAGGATCCCGAAGAACAATATCTCGATGTGGAATCGTAGGCAAAGTGTAAGGGACATCATCCTTTGGTTGAACCAAAAGTGGCTCTCGTGTTGTAATGATATCGTATTTAGTTGTTCTTGAACCACTACTGTGAAAGGCAAGGATGAAGCCTCTACTAGGATGGGCACAGATGAAATCCCCTGTTGATTGACCTCTACTTGGTTAACATGTGGTTCCTCCTCTGAAAAATTTTCATCTTCACTGATAGGAGGAACCAATGAACATTCTTGAGTATTCAAATTGTCACCTTCATCTTCTTGGAACTCTGCATGTGACTCAAATGGTGCAATTATTGGTTCTAGATCATCTAAAATCGGTCTATCACCCTCCTGTTCATCTCTAGGAACTTGATATGGTGCAATTTGTGGTTCATATTCATTAACACAAACTTCTTGCACTTTTGTAACAACCAATGGTTAAAGATCATTGAGTGGATTTACCTTCACGGTTGGTCTGGGACATGGATCGGAAGGAGTTCACAGTCTGCAAGATGATTTATTTCTAACTTGACAGCGACAACTTGCACTTCCTCCAGATTTTGAGGGTCTTCATTCCTAAGAAAAACACCAAAAATACCATCAAATGCCTTAAGATAATAAATCAAAGCAACAATTTCATTAGGCCTTACTCTGTTAGGAATTTGATTGTAAAATTTGGGAAAACGAGTGTTAAATTGGAAAACAGTTTCACTTTCATGATTTTTAATAATTGAAAAAATTGTGCAAAAGAAGAAAATGGCATGTGTGTTCGCCCATCTTTCAGTGAATTTCTCCTGGAAAGAATTCAATCCATCAATGGAAGTATCAGGAAGGGACTTGTACCATGCTCTTGCCTTCCCTTTGAGGGTTGACACAAACATCATCATCACCACATCCTCATGTTCCACATCAAAATCCCCAACCACTTGAAAAAATTTATCCAATTGATCCTCAATTGATTCTCCCAACCTCCCTGCAAACAAAGGTACATGTTTAAGACATTTACGTGCAGGTAAGTCACGAGGATAATCTGGGAATGCAACAAAACTTAGTGGATCTAAAGCATAGAATCTCCACCTTACTGATGGACTCACCTTTGCGACCATCTTGTTAATCTCAAATAAAAACAAGCACAGTTGTTACCCTACTACTAGCTCGAGATGGAAATTTAATGAAAGATGAAGATGTTGAAGGTACACTCACCATAGTGCTCATTGAAAAAGAACTTACCTAAGAAATCATACACTTACAAACTTCGCAAGGAGTTCTTGGTGAAAGAGAAGCCTTGTTCCAGGAAAGGTGTTTAGGGTTTTGTTCAAACTCAGAACTAGACCTTGTAAGGGAATCAAAACTGAAATATCTTCTTGTGTAAGTCCCCTGTGGAGTCGTCCCTATATCCCGTGGAGTCACTAGGTGAGTTATAAAAATAAACCAATTAAAATAAAACTCATCAATGTTGTTGTCACCAATGCTTGTGTTCCTCGGCAACGACGCCAATTTGTTAGCACAAATTTCTTCCCTCTAATTGAGTTGATATAACATGTTATTATAACGATAAAAACTTGGCTAATTCAAGGAGAAAAGCCCCAAATTGTCACAGGTTAGACCCCTCTCGGTTTGGGCTAGTGCTTGTTAGCCTAAGGGGTAGTCCCTAGGGTGATTTTGTTTCTATCCTAAGTCTGATTTTCTGCGTTAGATGACAAAAACAATCATTGTTATGTTTTGGACGACGTGTTAAAACTGTCTAAAACAAAGGGAAAGTATAGTTTGTTTGTTTGGAGGGATATTGCAGGGTTAACACATGAAATATAGACAAGATAAATAAAGAAAGAAACTACTCAAAAGATAAATACAAATCACAATGAAGAGTAATAAAGAAACTAATCTAATTGGAAAATTAACAAAGTACCGACAAGAAGAAAGGTTCAAACACAAACACAAAATTTACTTATTATAGGCTTGCAAGAGGGTTGGTTGCACCACAATTGACGAGTCCACAACCGATACAATGATCACTTTGTTCAAAGAAGAGTAACTAGACTAAGAATGATAGAGAAAAATGAGAAAGGAAAGTATGCTAGTTGTTGCAATAATCCGACCAATAACCAATGAAGACCATTAAATATATAGGAGAGGAGTGTGAAGAAAATATGAGTTAATGCACATGAGGGAATAAGTGTGAGTGAGAAATTTAGAAATTAATGTGCATGAGGGAATAAGTGTGAGTGAGTAATGCACATGGTGATTTAAAGGATCACATGTGTGAGAGTGTGAGGGATAGCTAAGTGAAGGAGTGGTTCATGTGTGAGGATAAGAGGGAGTTAATGAATGAAAATTAAGATAATGGTGAGTGAAGTGAGGGATAAAGTGAGTTAAGTGAGGAAAATGATAAGTTAAATGAAGGTAAGAGTGAATTGAGTGTTTAGTTAACTAAAACATGTCAACACACACTAATTATGCATGCACTAGCCAAGGAAGAGAAATTTTCCCTATTTTTTAACAATTTTCTTAAATTTTAGGAAATTAGAATTTAAAAGCAATTTAAGGGGAATTTTGGGAAATCAATGCATGGAAAGTGAGAATATGGAAAGTGAGAGAAATAGAGTGAGAAAATTTATCCTTGAATGGCTAAAATTTCTCTAGGAAATGCCACCTCATCCATGTGCCACCTCATTTTCTTAATTAATTCCTTATTAAATGCATAATGCTTGAAAAATGCGCCCTTGGTCAATTGATGCCACGTAGGTGTCACATCACCCTGAAACGTTGCCACATGTTGAAATCTAAGCTTTCCACTTGTCATTGTTGGAGATGACGATGACTACTAAAAACATAAATTTCCAAAAATAACCATCTAGTCCCAAAATTTTGAAACTTGTCGAAACTGACTCAAACTCTCCACAAATGCTTGGAATGACTAGGAAATCACCACCATGTGTCTACTGCTAAAAATAAAAATTCCCTGCTAAAAATAAAAAATTCCCCACATGTCCATGATATTTTATTCATTTGATTCGGTTTTCCGCAAGGAATCTGAATCCACAATCAAATTCGACATGCGAACCTTGGTGCTCAACCTGCTAAAAATAGAAATATGTGTCAAATCATCTCGGAAAAGGTCCAAAAGAATTACAATGTCTCAAGGATTCATAATATGTTCTTAGAATATGAATCTGGGGCTTATATCTCAAACTTCTAAAAATATAAAGTTCTTGCATGTCACTCGAAAAAGTGCTATCGGGCCTAGCATCATGCAAGGAATCTCCCTGTATGGTCCTAACTGCTCCAAACTATCAAGAGGCCCACTCAAAACATGTCTCCTAAAAAATAGCAACACATGTTGTATGTAGAAAATTCTCTCAAATGGATGGAAAACCAATCTAACTCTAACTCTGAACCAAACAACCATGTATCAATTATATACCTGTCTCTGATGGAACCAACCTCTTGCTCAACACACGCGCTAAACTCTAGGAGAATCTCATAATGTTGTCCAAAATAGTGCACGCGGGCTCTTAACCTTCAATATTTCCAAGGGTTGAAATCTAGGGGTTAACAGGTCCCTAACATGCCTTCCTCCTTGAAAAATAATCTTGTCCTCAAGGCTTGAGATGGAGAAATTGTTGCAAAATGGTAGTCGACTCCCATGTGGCATCTTTTAGTGGTGTATCATTACACTGAACTAAAAATTCCTTTATGGTGCATTGATGGAGACGACGCTCATGATGGTCCAAGGCTACTTGGGGATGCAACCAAATGGAGCCTTCTTCATCCAATTCAGGGAGACTGGTTTGAGTTTGGCACTTAATTCCAATCACTTTATTTAAGCAAGAGATGTGAAAAACATGATGGAGCTTAGAGTGATTGGGGAGAGCTAACCGGTAGGCCATGGGCCCAACGTACTTGAGAATTGTATAAGGACCATAAAATTTGGGAGCAAGTTTCTAACAGTGTTCATCTTTGATTGAATTTTTTTTCTAAGGTTGTAGACGAAGAAATACCTGGTCCCCTTCAGAAAATTGATGTTCTGAATAACCTTGATCTACTTGTTGCTTCATGCGATTCTAAACCATGACCAAATTTTCTTTGAGGATATGAAGGATGAAAAATCAAACTATAAATGTTTTGTCAACATCCTAAACCTTGGATACACTGGGGCGGTAGGATGGAACAAATGGTGTCTTTTGACCATAGACTTCTTCAAAGGGATTCATGTGAGTGGCAACATGGTAAGATGTGTTGTACCACCATTCAACTAGTGGTAACCACTAATCCCATTGAGTTTCTTTGTTTGACGCAAAACACCGGAAATATGTTTTCAAGCACTTGTTGATAGCTTCAATTTGTCCATCAGTTTGGGGATGATAGATCATGCTGAAATGCAATTGGATTCCTTGGAGCTTGAACAATTCTTGCATAACATTGTTGGTGAAAGTTGGATCACGATCAAAGACAATAGAGTGTGGCATGCCATGGAGTTTGAAGATATTATCCATAAAAAATTTAGCCACTGTGGATGCGGTGAATGGGTGTTGGAGAGCACATAAATGAACATATTTGGCAAAGTGATCTACTACAACCATGATGACTGACTTATTGTCCGATTTGGGTAAGCTGGCAATGAATTCCATAGAAATATCCATCCATATTGTAGGTGGAATAGGGAGCAGTTGGAGTGTGCATGGAGTTTGGACTATTTCTCCCTTATTGTGTTGACAAGTATTACATTCGGCCATAAGGGTGTGGATGTCTTATTTCGTGCCCTCCCCCAAAAAAGAACATTTGACCCATTCATAGGTTTTGTGAAAGCTTAAATGCCCAGTTGTGGCCGGTTAAGCATGAAGTTCAGAGAGCATAGTGGATTTAAGGGGAGACAGTTTGCTTAAATACATACGACCTTTATAGTGAAGCTCTTCATGGTGCCAAGAGTATCTTGGAGGGGCTTGAGGATCTTGTTGCAATTGTTGGATCAAGTAAGAAATTTTTGGATCTTGCAACCACTCCTATTAAACGAATTGTAGCTAATCTACTAGAATGAAAGAGAGGGAATAGAGGGACCTTTCTTCTTCATATTTCCTAGAAAGAGCATCAACAACCACAATTTATTTTCCCTTCTTGTAAATTATCTCATAATCATAACCGAACATATTGGTCACCCATTTTTGTTTCTTGGGGGCTGAAATTTTATGTTCCAAAAAACGCTTGAGGTTGCGATGATCAGTGTTAATTTGGAAGCATTTCCCCAACAGATAAGAATGTTAGAGATCCACAAATGCATAGTAGCCAACATTTTTTTTTCATAGGTGGATTTGCCCAAATGTCGCTTTGAAATTTGTTTACTAGTGAAAGCCAAAGGTCTATCATCTTGCATGAGGACTACCCCAATTCTTTTCCTTGAAGCATCACATTCCACGAAAAAAGTCTTGGTGAAGTTGGGTACTGCCAAAACAAGAGTCATGCACATAACCTATTTCAAGGTTTGGAAGGATTGATCAGTTGTAGGAGTCCAATTGAAAGTATTCTTTTTAAGGAGAGCAGTGAGAGGAACTGCAATTTTACCATAATTATGAACAAACTTGTGATAATAGCTCGTTAAACCCAAGAAACCGCACAAGCTTTTAAGATTTTCAGGGTGAGGCCAACCCTTCATAGCTTCAACTTTCTTGGAATCCACACATACACCATCCTTTCCAACAATATGACCGATGTACTCGACTTTAGAGGCTCCAAAAGCACATTTAAACTGTTGGAGAAAAATTTTGTGCTTAGACAATAAGTGTAGGGCTTGATCCACATGGGAGAGATGGGCTTGCCAAGTTTTACTATAGATGAGGATATCATCAAAAAAAAATGAGATGAATTGACAGAAGAAAGGACAAAAGACATGATTCATGAGAGCTTGAAAAGTGGAAAGTGCATTACAAAGGCCAGAGGGCATGACCAAGAACTCATAGTGACCCTCATGAGTGCGAAAGGTGGTTTTGGGAATATTTTCCTCTTTCATATGAATGTGGCAGTAGCCAGAAAAAAGATCAAGCTTGGTAAAGTACTGAGCACCACTTTATTCATCCAAAAGATCATAAATGATAGGGATGAGGAATTTTTCTTTGAATGTGATTTTGTTGAGGGCACAAAAATCAGAACACAAGTGTTAGGTGCCTTCTTTCTTGAGTACCATGACTATAGAAGAAGAATAAGGGATGGTACTAGGATGGATAACACCTATTGCTAACAATTCTAAACAATTTTCTCAATTTCATTTTTATGGGAAAAGGGATGGCGATAAGGGCGGACATTGAGAGGAAGACTGCCATGAACTAGAGAAATGGAATTGGGAAATAATGTCAGAATGACCTTTTTTTAGTAGCTTTTCCATTTAGTGGGAATTGATGATCTCAAAGACGCCTATCTTGATGCCTTGGAATTTATATTGTTGTCCCTCCTATTGGAATTTCATGGTCAAATCCTTAAAATCCATGGTGATGGGGCCCAATGTGCGTAGTCATTCAACACCAAGCACAATGTCACAACCACTCATGTTGATAGGAAATATATGATATTTCAGGTGGTACTGACCAATTTGTAGGCACAGATTTTCACAACACCCTCCACATTTCATGGAACTGCCATTTGCAAAAACTGTTGATTGCACAGATATAGTGCATGGTCTCTTGAAAAATGTGCCAATGAATAAATTTATGGGTGTTTCCACTGTCGACTAAGATAATGACTTTCCAATGCTTAATGTAGCCAATTAACTGGAGGGTTTGGAGAGTAGAAAGACTAGTGAGGGCATTCAACAAGATAAGTAGTTCAATTTCTGGTGGATCAGAGGGCGGGGTATGATCATCGACTTGGGGTAGCTCTTCAACATTAGGAGTATTGACATCCTCGTCAGAAACATCCTTAGAAATGACCATAAAAATCTTCTATTATTTATACTTGTGCCCCGGAAAATATTTGTCATCACAATTATAGCAAAGACACTTAAAAGTTGGCGTTCAACCATTTTTGTCCAGGTTAATTTCTAGATCTTGAGAGGAGTAGCAGAAGGGCCTAGATTGGTGGGTCGAGGATGAGGAATAAATGAGATTTTTTTGTTTTGGGAAGAGACAATCTATTGTTCTTTCTTGGCACCTTGAGTAGCTTCCATCTAAGTCTAGGGGAAAGCCATTAGGACTTGGGATCAGATGTCATCCTTGAACACTAATAAATCATTCCTAGAAGGTGCTAAACATGCCATCCGTTCTAAAATCCAATTGATCAAAAGCGGTGATACAGTCTTCCACTACACCAGACTGTTTTAACTTGGTCAAACAACCCAAATGATGTGTGTCGATGTCAAAGCGTTCATAAAGATTTGCAACAAACTGTGTCCAAGCAACATACCCTCAACATGAATCTTTATGCCATTGCCAACATTCATGATCCAAATAAAGGACACCAACATGAAGTTTGGCTAAATCAATAGTAATGTCGTGCATGGAGAAATAATGTTCCATTTGAGAGACCCAACCCGTGGAATCCGAACCATCAAATTTATTCACATCCACTTTGGGAAGACAGACTTCACGATGAGGAGGGTTGGAATGAAAGGACATGGAATGGGAGGAATCAACGCCTTTCAAGTTATAAGGTTGTTCAAAGGAGGAAAAGGATTGAAGAAAAGGATTGAAGGTTGCTTTGCATGTGTTCAAAGAGGGCTTCCATTTTGGCCTCGATAGTGGAATTGATAGTGGAATTGAGGGTCATAATATTGTCATTGAGTTGTTTAATTTCAGTCTGGTTCTTTGTGATCTCGATTGACAGGGAATTGATGTGATTGTCAAGTTCTTGGTTACGATCTTGGGCCATGGTGGAGGGAAGCGACAAGAATGGGGTGGTGGGTCCGCACCGAAAGGTGTTACTCATGAAGGGTACCACTATGATTAGTGCAAAGAGAGGAAGTCAATGGGATAGGTGTCAAATAAAGGTGTCGTAGAGGGTGTGTGGGTGGGTCCATAGAAAAAAAAGGTTTAGAAGTGATTTATAACACAACGATTAGAGTGAAGAGAGGAATCCGGTGAGATAGGTCCCAAATAAGGGTGTTGACGGGACCACTATACTTTTTTTTTTACTCCTACAGAGTTAATACTCTGGCCTGAAGAATGTAGTAGTGACCGAATGTCAAATTGTTAACAAGGAAAATTGTATAAGAATTTCACAAATTGGATGCAAGAGGCAAGGTTGTGCTTCAAAAGTTCCCCTCTATTTCTATTTTGTTATGTTCCAACAACAAGGGTTAGGGTTTTGAGGGTTCCTATGAACAAGGGTTTGCCCTATGCAATAGCTCTTTGATATACATGTAGGGTCGAACGGTAGTACTTGACCCAATATATCAAGGCACCAACTAAGGAGGCTAGACCATACCATTAGTCGTACTACCTGATTACCTAGGTACACGAGAGTAGTCTTCCCGAGTGTTGTTCTCGGTGCCACTATAGCAGTCAAGCCATTGACATGCTGATCTATAGTTGGTTTCAAGAGACCTATGGGACTCCCTATATACCCGAGGGTATGTGGGAGTGAACGGTCGTGTATAGATCATGTCTAATGCGATACTACTCGAAGGGGTACCAACATGATTACAGAGGTTTCCAAGAAGGTGAAACACTTGTTTCGAGTAACCCATGAAACTGACTGTATTTCCGGCGTGTAGTATTCCCCAACCACAGTTTTACCCATTGAACAACATATCACTGTACTTTAAAGACGCCGACAACACACTTCTCTAGCATGAAAAAAATTGTCTAAAATTCTGCAGATGAAAGTACTTTGATACCACTAGTAAGGTACAAAATGCATTATGCAAAGCATAAACATAAACATTATGATGAATATCAACAAAAACAACAAAATATAGAGAACAATAACACTAGTAATGATACCTTTATTGACAGAAAGCCAAGTTCACTTGCCTCTTCGAGGGGGCAACCTCCAACATAGCAAAGTTCAATTACAAAATAATTCTGAAGATGAAACTTCCCA
>JASDQU010012658.1:58205-69434 GCA_032191745.1 Picea mariana
CGTTAAAGTAGCCCATTGGGTTAAATCGAGTGGCTGAGAGCTGTGTTGAAGCAGGAGGTCTCGGGGTCGTCCCCTGGCTGACTGTCTCTGTGAGGGCTTTACTCAATGTGCCCGCCGGGTGTCTCAGAGTCGAGTCCCCGGGCTCGCTGTCTCTATGATGACCTCACTCCATGTCCCCTCAAAGTAAAGTGTTCCACTTATTAATAATAATATATATATATATGATTATTTATTTTTATTTTTATTTTTATTTTAAAATTAATATTTTATTAATGATAATTTTATTGGAGTTTTGAGTATATGAATAGTGAATTGGATTTTGGTTATATTTGTTTTAAATGAAAAGTAGTTAATATATTATTATTAGAATCAAAACTTAATATATATATATATATTAAGTTAATAATAATATATATATATATATATGATTATTTATTTTTATTTTTATTTTTATTTTAAAATTAATATTTTATTAATGATAATTTTATTGGAGTTTTGAGTATATGAATAGTGAATTGGATTTTGGTTATATTTGTTTTAAATGAAAAGTAGTTAATATATTATCATTAGAATCAAAACTTTTAAGGTGTAAATTTTTTAATTATTTAATTCTATGTTTATATCATGTATGTATTGATTTTTTTATATTAAACGATAAAAAAATTATACTTTAAGAAATTTGATCTCTTTAGAGTTTAAGATGGATTTAAGTTAGTTTTATTTTTTAAATGGTGTTACATACGTATATATATGGGGGGCAAGTAAGTAAGTTTGCTAATTTAGAGGGATACCTCTCATACATATTTCATATAGTTACAAATAGAGCTATATTACTTATGGTTGGCCTTAAGTCCATTGCAGATACATGGAAAGTGATTGAAACTATTAAGATGGACATCTCAACTAGCTCGGGAACCTAGAAAGAACTCACCTCCAAGATTAAAACAATGGATACCCCCTAGGCTCGAGTTGTCAAAAGCAATCACAAGTCAAAACTACCACCTATCGTAGACACAATGATTCAAGCGAAGTTTGAATAACAAAGACAAACGACTAAATGCCTTTTACATGGGATAAGAGGGGTGAAGAAAAAAGATAACCCACTTAATTCAGCATGGAGTTTTTTTATGGCACATTGAAACAAAATCCTTCGAGAGAGAGAGAGAGAGAGTGCGTGTGTGGTTGACCCATGATGACTCCCTCGTTATCAGGTTTAAGAACCTTCAAGACAAGCTCCAAGTTTTAAGATTCAAAAAAGTTATTTTTACTCTTCCCAAAAGGATTTACTTGGACAAAGACCTTATTATAATTTCATACAAGGAAACAAGGGAAATGGTTATTCATTCGAAATGGGAAAGCTTGGATTTGTGATGATCCCTCTCCATGTAGAACTAAGCCTTTGCCAATCTATTCTTAACGTCAAGTGTCAAATCTTTGAATCACTCTATGTGTTTCTATATGTAGTTATGAAGGTTCTCTATTATATGTTGTGTTTCTATATGCAGTTATGAAGGTTCTCTCTTATATCCTTTGGGTTCCTTTGAAGATGTTGTTAAGGACAATATATTATGTTCTTCATTAAAACTCATGAGATAAAAGACAAGACTCTACCAAACTTTAGAGGTTATTCTTGGTTTACAATGTCCAAATTGGAGATCCAACATCATAGTAGTAAAACATTTTGTGGCACTGTTAACTTGTTTAGTGATTGATTGAAATCTCTTTTTCATTTTAGAATACTTTGACCCATGCTAGGTTCATGTTAATTTTTCCTAGATCAAAGCCAAAGGAATTTTTTATTGTTGTACAATAATTCCAATCCACATACTTATCTTACACTTGGTTGATATGATAGAATTACCTTATACTGATCTTTATCCTTATATAAATAAGCTTTTGGCAGTGGATGGCATTATTTCTATGAGTGATTTTAGCATCATCACTAGGAGCTCACAATGTCAGGTTCATAACTCCCTTGATAGACCAAAGATTAGAAATCATCATTATGATTTGGAGTATTCTTCACTCGATTCAATTGTCACATTTTATGGTAAGCACTTGATCAATTTCAATAGATCACACAACATGGTAATTTTAAATAGTATCTCTAGCTTCTTGTAGTCTTTCTAGTTTCATTTATTTTCTTTATATATGTTCTCCAATGGTGTGGACTATGTTATTGCTCATTACTCGTTTATTAATCATGTCCATGATTTTGTGTTTCCCTCTCTCCGTCCCTTGTTGTCTAATATTGATCTTGCCCCTTTCTCCTTTAAAGGGGAACTCTCTTACACACTTCCATGTGTTTCCCCTCCTAACCATTCACTACCCTTCCCAACATCCCTTTTTATCATATTCATTTTAGCTTAAAGTTTCTCTCAAAAACATACTATTATGTAAACCCTATTGAAAACTTATAACTTCTATAAAGCAATATGGAGAACAATGTTGAAAGCATATCCTCAACTTCCTTGTTCTTCTCTATCTAATTCCTCTCACAGACTCTATCCCTATAATGTTTGATTTGATGATGATTGCAAAAACCTTCATAAACTTGTATATAGATGAGTTTGAGAAGTTGTTTATCAAGAAGTTGGGGCTCAATGAAGATTGTATTATTTATGGTGTTATTGTTTCCATCATGATTTTTGCAGATAAAATTATCATTATGCCTCATACCATTGAAGTTCTCCAACTAAGTTAGATATTCCCATTGACTTTTGTGACTCCCATGGATGATAAGTTAACCTCAAAAATACTAATGCTATGGATTTCAATGTGTAAAAAAAAAGCTCTCTAACATTCATGTTTGTTACGAAGGAAAGACATTGAATATTAGCATGTCTTATACTTATCTATAATATGTGTTGTTCATCATATTAACACTCAATATATAGTAATACATATGGGTCAAAATCTGACATTTGAATCTTCGTTTGAAAAAAAACCATTTTAAAATAAAAAACTTCTTGATTTTTTTTATTTTTTATTTCTCATTTATTCTCTATAAATGTTGTTTTTTCAACATTACAATTGTGATGTCTCTTTTTCGATGTTTGGGATGTTGGTTACTTGATGTGTATTGGTCCATGATTAAATTTGACAAAGTCAAATTTCATTATAGTGATCACAAGTGGAATAATTGACAAGATTGGTAAAAAAAATTACATCAGGATAAAAACCGACAAGTATATTATATTTGAGCTTGGAGGTTTCCACAGTTAACCATAATTATGGTGAATTTTCTAGAATTTAACTATGTATTTGTTTTGAAACGTCCCAACATTTTGAGTCAACACTCCACCCATCTTCAAGAGAACCAACGTAAGCTTAGTAACATACAAAAGAGTGAACTAATGGATTTAAAGACTTTATTCGTTAGATAAATAATAATAATAGTCCAAGAAAAGGGGAATACTAAGTCAAAAATATTTAAATTAAATTAAATTTGATGTTAAGAGTTAGGAAAAGGGAAGGGGGTTAATTCACTACGGTAATTAGGGGAAGAAAATTAGAATAAAATTACTCTCAGCAAAGGTTTGGTAAATTGAAAAAAAATTATAACAATTTTAGGGGTTGGAGAACAAAATATGTTTGATACATATATTATTAGCAATAGAAATGGTATAATATTGTAAAAACTATGAGATAAGACATAGTGATTAACAAGGCAGCGAGGCTGCGCGTACTGCCTCCTATAAAGATGAACGTACTGGTTGAATGTTATATGGGGAGCCTAACTGAGTCCCATGTGAGATAGCTATCCGTGCACTGGACCAATGAGTAGATTGGATGGAACTGTGGTGCTATCTTTTATACTTGCCCCAGGGCCCCTTGATACTGGTACCGCTACTGAGTCGTTCCCCTTGCAATTAATACGCTTCAATCAGATCATACTGAGGAAAGTGGGGATGCCTTCAAACTAAACCGGAAGGAACTGCTATGTCGCAAGAGGGTGCACTCCCCAAGGACTGACCGACGGATCGTGCAGAGTCATTTCCCATATGCGACTCAGATTCATGCAGGTTGATTCAGAAAGAGATGTCATAAATTATTAAATATAAATATAAAATTATTAAATATAAATATAAAATATAAATTCAACTTACCCTTACCCAGTCTGTCATGTCATTGAGTTAATTCTGATCTCGAAATACGTGAAGGCTGCAATAACACTATAAAGTTATCAGCCAATGAAATGTAAGAAAAATCAGTTTTTTTTACATATTAAAAAATAAAATTTTGAGTTTGTTATGTTACACATTAAGTTTTTTACAAAATTTTTAAAGTCAACCCAAATTAATAGAGTAGTCAAAGTGAACTCATCACTATGTATACTGCCTGGGAGGCAGTACAATAAGAAAGATGAATATACAATAAGTGAAAAAGTTACGAGATATAAGATAAGGTGTGGTTGGATTTTTACGAGATATAAGATAAGGTGTGGTTGGATTTAATGGGAGAGAACTAAAGAATAGATAGTAAAGTGATAATAAACACTCAAGAAATCAATATTAGCTAACAAAATAAATATTTAGAAAGAATAAGAGAATTAAGAGCTAGAGACATTGGCAACATAATCAAAAGGACAAAAATAATTTTGAGATGAAATGAATGGATTAGAATAAATCTATTGTATTAAATAAAGAAATGGAGGAATAAAAAGGTTTAAAAAGCTAAAATTTTGGTTCGTTCAAAGCATATAAGGTTTTTAGTATTATGGGAATGTTTTGCAATAACCAAATAGCCGATTTAGAAAGGTGATTATGGAATGTGTTTGCAATATGTTTTTTGAGATGGGTTTGACTAGAGTTGCATGTTTGGCTGATGTAGTATTTTCCACAAGAGAAGGGAATTTAGTAAACTCCTTAAGAGAGCACAGGGTCATATTTATATTTAATTCTTCTAAATAACTAATTTAGTGTTTCTTGAGGCTTGAAAAGAGTTTTTTATATACTTTTTGGATAAGAACTTAGAGATACGGTTAGTGATTTCATAAATGCAAGGAAGTGAAATTAGAGCATGGTTAGGGGAAGTGGAGTGGGGATTTTATATTTCAGAGGATATCTGAGTGGAAGGCTTTGTTGATTTGGGAAAGAGAATAGTCATTGACTTGGAGGGATTTAGTGAGGTGAGGATCAAAAAATTGAATGGCTCTAGTTGCAATAGTTTTAAAAAACGTAGAATTTTGGACAAAGTGATGATGGGATTAAGAATGAAGATATCTATCAGTATGAATATTCTTTCTATAAACTTAATGGGAAAGGGAGCCATCTAGTTAAGGAGTAACTAGAACATCGAGGAATGTGATGGAGTTGTCCTATTGTCCTTTTGGATTTCCGTGGTAAATTTAATGTGGAGAGTAGACTATTAAGATGGTCAAAAAGTGAATTAAGGGAAGAATGGCGATGTAGGTAGATGATGAAGGTGTCATCCACAAACCAAAACCAACACTTGGGCTTGAGATGGAAATTGTTTAATGTTATAGCTTCAAAGTTTTCCATGAAAATGTTGGCCCTACAGGGGACAAGGAATATCCCATAGCTATGCCTTAAAGAACTTTCATTTGAATGTAAATAATGTGGATGTAAGGAAAATATCAATGGAGGATGTTGATGGGGTCAGAGGGTGTGTTAGGGTGGGCAAGGGAGAAACATGGGAAAGAGGATGGGGAGTGAAGGGGACATCATAATCCTAGGTACAAATAGGGTTAGAATTAGTATTTAAATTGGAAATTTGATTGTCTAATTTAAAGAAAGAGTTAGATTTTGAATTAGAATTAATGAATTTATTATTTAATTCCTTGAAGGAATTAGAAAGTAAAAGAGGTTTAGATTTTTTGTCTAAAATTTGATGGTTAGTGTTTGAACTTACTAAGTGATAGGAGGCTTTCTCACATGATAGGGCCCCGTGATGGGCGCTATGGGTTGAGGCAACTCCATAACCATACCCACATCTTATATCTTGTAACTTTTTCACCTCTTGTATATTCATCTATCTTATGAATCATTATATCTTATCTCATAATTTTTATAATATTACACAAATCATGTTGCAAATAATATACATGTATCTAATATATTTTATTCCTCCACCCTCCTAAAATTGGTATAGCATTTTTATTCATTTACCCAACCATTTGTGAGAGTAATCTTATTCTAATTTTCTTCCCGTAGTGAATTAACTCCCTTCCCTTTTCTGAAATCTAACATTTATTTTATTTTATTTTATTTAAATATTTTTGACCTAGTCTTCCCATTTTCTTGGACTATTATTGTTAAGGGAAATAACTAACCATGAACTAAGAAAAATCCTTAGTGAGTGGGTGAGACTCACTGACAGATAGAGATATATATTAGTAACTTTATTTCCCTAAGACTTGCATGCATGCTAAGAAATAAATGAGAGAAAGATAGAGAAGGAACTTGGTGTACAAAATTTGTCCTTAGCGTTGTGCAAGTTTTGATTGATCTTATTTCAACTCCAATGTCTCACCAATAAACCTACACATATTTACAACAGAACATACATTTCTCATTCTTCATTTATATTTTATAAATGAAGAATGNGAAATAAATGAGAGAAAGATAGAGAAGGAACTTGGTGTACAAAATTTGTCCTTAGCGTTGTGCAAGTTTTGATTGATCTTATTTCAACTCCAATGTCTCACCAATAAACCTACACATATTTACAACAGAACATACATTTCTCATTCTTCATTTATAAAATATAAATCGACATGCATAGTGAAATCTTAATTCAGTTGCTCAAGAAACTAAAATCTTACTCAAAACCTCATTAAGTATAATAAATGATCAACAAAATAGAGAGTTTTGTTTTTGGTGGTCGGGGGGGGGGGGAGATAGATCTCTATTGATAATGAAAGAAGAGAAACAAATTTGATACATGAATATTGCTATTGTACTTCATTCTCTAGAGTTTGAGTCCTCTCCTTAGCCACAAGCCTTCGTCTATCTACTAGCACGATCCTGAAACTTACTTCAGTAACATAACCAACTAAATGATCGATTGAACCTCACACAAGATATGATCACACTATAAAAACTAATGCCTATCGCTCTCTCAACACAAATGTACTTGCGACCAAGAATGTTTTACTAAATGTTTCTCTAGCATAAGGATGTTTTCCTTAGACTTTCCATTCCTTGGCTTTGATTCCTTTATTTATAGTATATTGAGGTGATAAGATTAATGCTACATGGAATGCATGTCATGCATGTGTAAGCCATGCACAATCTTCGTGTGCATCTTTTGGCTTTGCCAACTCTTAGCTTTTAGCTTTCCTCAAGATTTTTCTATTTTCAAATCATTAAAGGGGCGTCTGCAGGTTTTCTATTGGAAACCTATTGCCAACCGTGTATGTTCCTTAGGAAATTATCTATCAACTACATATATCCCTAGGAACAACCATGGACTAGATGTCCTTTTGGAGGAAAAACACTCTATGAGGTATCACATCTTGGCACAAGTGTGTATTTTGGCTCATTGCATCTTTACATGGTATAGGGTGTCAAATATAAGTATAATGAATGCCCCCTAATGTATGAGGCTAGAAGGGAGGATGATGGTCAAAATACATTATGGAAAAGGATGTTGACGAATGAGATAAGGAAGAGTTATGTAGACCAAGGATCCAAAAAGTACCTACAAGAAAAAATTAACCTATCAACTATAAATCATCCCTGAAGCAAGCATACCCATGCTCGAATGTAATAATAAGCACGATCGTCAAATTAAGTACATTGTGGATCCATTAAGTATATGAAATGAAAAATCATGGCCACAAAAGAAGATACACAGTGGATCCATGTCAGATATAAGATCATAGCCACGAGCAAATACAAAGTGGATCTATTTCACAGTGAACATCATAAAGACAACTAGCACTGTATGAAGTGAAAATTGGTCTTCAAAGTACTCATAAGAGAGTGGTACAACTTATGCAACTTAGTTGGTTAGCACCAAAAGATGATGCCACTATAGCCCAAGGTCTTCAATCCAAACTCCATGATGATACAAATCTACATCATACGAATAAATCAGTTGATGTTTAGCATGGTAGAAACCATTTGATTACCAATCATTTATGAATATCATTAACAAACATGAGGTGACCCACCGATAATGGAAATGGGACCTAAGGTACAAAGTACAATCTAACAAGTGTGAATAAATGATTTGATAAAAACACTTATAGAATCAATTAAGCAGGGTTCAATAAGGTAAACCCATTGTCAATCGCGATGAAACCTGCCATTGATGTCTACAAGTTTCAAAGGTGCTATCAATGTCTCTAAACCTGCTTCCTAGATAAATATTTGACATCTATAGGAAGAGATTCGTCAGAAGGAGGGCATTAGAGAATCCCTCATCAATCGACACAAAACAAGGGCCAAGAATTTGATCTGAAAATAAACCACTGAGTACATATTGATACAGGGAAGGTCGACATAAATGGTTAACAAATACATAGAAAGGTCGACTCAAGCTCAAACTTCCTATGAACATTAGCACAACACAATGAATACTTGGGTAGCAATTGACTCCAAAAGGATCAATTATATAACGTGACAATGTGGGAGGCATTGAATCATTCTCCATAAGGATTTGAAGAATAACCAATTAGAGGAGTAAAAAATCATAACCATGGAACAACACCTAAGGAAATACTAAATCCCAACTGTAAGAGACTGATGAAAATATGTGTCATGTTCAAGAGCGACAAAGACTAACGATTTATTATTTAACTTAGTCAATCACAAAGATCAAAATTCTTTCCCCCCTTTTATTTTTTTATTCTCTTAATTTTTTTGTTATCTTTTTCATGTTTTACAAAGCACTAAAAAAGAATAAAAGTATGATAAAATATAGTGGAGAAAACAATTGTCTCAAGGGCATGCAACTACATTCCAAGTTCATGGAACATACCTATGTAGAACAAATGAAAAAAAGGTATTGAACCAGTTGTGTCCACTCATGAATATGTCTTCTGCAAGGACAAAGGTCGCAAAATAGAGGTAATAGATGTGAACGATGAAGGTCAAAGAGTGATTGCAATTAATCATGAGAAAGTGAATAGAATCATAATAATAGGCACAAAAGATGCAAGAAACAATAAGCAATGGCAACTATAAAGCGATAAAATAATCACGGGAACCCATTAGGACATGGCTAGGAAAAGATGAGAAAGAAGCATGTGGTCTCAAATGTAGTCAAGGTGGGGCTAATAGGGCTCTCGGACCTAAGAAAATAACTCAACATGGATGTTGAATGGAAAAAAATAGTGCTAACTAAAATAGGCCATGGAGGGTAGGCACTACCGAACAAGTTACGACTCATAGAAGATAAGATAGAGATTGACTCTAAGGCATAATGTTGACGAAATTTTAAGTTAATAATGCAAGATGCAACTGAGAAACCTATCACTATATATCAGTTTTAATGATTTACCTCAAAGTCCATAAAGATTCGACGCATAAAAAGTGCCAAAAATATGTCTCATACTCTTGTTTAAGTCATCAACAACAATTAATCCATAGGTTATACATTGATATAAATCTCCATAATCAATTTCAATTAAAAAAATGGAAGTCATAATGGGGTTTGACAACAACAAGCGTTAAAAAAATGGCAGTCTAAGTCCCAAGAAAGTTCAAAAACATGTTTATATTGTGTAAATAGGTTCATTTTAACCTCATATTAAAAAAAAATTACCCCCGAAATTTTCGATGTGGATTGCGAGAGATTAAACCAATGGATTTGTGTTTCATATGGACTAGGTAGGCCCTCAACTCATGCTCTTCCGTTGTATCTGTGTAATTTTTCATTTAGCTAAGATTTTGTTGGGTGTTGAACCTCATCTAGATCGTAACTGTGTGGTCGAAGGTTCAACACCCAACAATTGCATCCAGAAGGCCCTCGATGCAAATATTATGTGGTAAATTCATGATCTACCACCTCGTTTCTTGGGAACAAATGTGGTTGGGCCCTAAAAGAGGAAAAAATGGAAAAAAAATCTCAAAGATGTTTACTAGACAATAATGAAATACTATTTACTTGAATTTTGCAAAGTTAATCACCATGTTAGAGTGGAAGGAACAAGAGCATGAGGTGATCGATGTGGCCTCATTGAAATACCAAGATGCTCTAAATGCATTGCGATATTTTTGACCCTTAAAATTCTTTAGGATTCAAAACATGCGAATCCAAATCATGTTGCTTCATATGCTAGTAGGCTTCTAGGATCTAGATGAGAAATTTTTCAAAGTGGGGCATGAGATTGCCCACTTAGATGTCAAGGATGTCTATTTCCTAACAGATTTATCCCAACATGGTGAATCAATAATCCTAAAGGAAGGTGGCAGAGGTGGAGATAATGAGACAGTATATGAGTACATTGTTTCTCATTGTAGGCCAAGGTCCAGGAAGAGAAACAATTAGATGCAAATAAAATATGTACAACAACTTCCCCTAAGAACCATTCTTTTCATTGTCACTAAGGCAGAAACATTTATTGTACCTCATCTAACTTCATGTGCACATGTGCGCATGTTCATTATGCATTGGAGTGTCTACGAACCAATGTCTATGATTGGTGTACAAGTTTAGTGGTCAACATAAGGGACTAGTTGACTAGATGCAGGACATGGAAAAATAAATAGTTTGGCTATCGATCGATCTTATGTTCCTTTTTCCTTGAGAGGGTACAGTGACGCGCCCCCATGTATCTACTATGTTCACTAGGATGATAGAGCCCAAGAAGTGAAGGTGGACAAAATGCATGGACCACCTTGGAGGTGGTCTACCCATGAGCACATTCGACTAGGATTTCTTCAATTGGTGGGATGAATAGATCATGGTGATTAAAGACTATCCTATGCCAATACATACTTCTGATATGATCTTGATCTTGTAGTATCTCTCGGAGAAAAGTGGGGAGATGTTGGTAAGAAAGAACTATTGTTTTGAGTTTTTTTTGGTTTTATGAATTTTTTGAAAATTACAATTTGTTTTTTGTATGCAATGACACTAGCAATATTTGATCATGACACAAATGTGTTTCTATTCTAGCCGATGGGGTTTCCCCCGAACCATCAAAGATCTAGGGAGGAGAAATATCCCAATGCAGAGGAGGAGGAGGCAGATGTTGTAGAAAACCTTTGTGAGGTGTGAAGGAATCTAGAGGGGCTACCCGTGGGAGTACCCATG
>JASDQU010012658.1:71414-81647 GCA_032191745.1 Picea mariana
ATGTTCTACTTATGAACTAAATGATGTGTATTTATCTTCTATGAGTATTGTACATGCATGATTTTATTGATGTCTTATCAATATAACATATGTTAATCTAGTACGTTTTTAGCTAACAAATTAGCTAATGTGTTTAAATTTCTTGGAACATGAATATAATTAATGAACTCAAACTAGTGTTCAAGAAGTTGCACCCTTAGATACTTCTTGAGAAGCGTATGATTTCTAACATGATCGGCATTATTTAGTTGTCACACCACTAACTATGAATCCAACTTTGTGATTAACTTGCTTATGCTAAGAGCAATGGTTTTGGAAAGAAGTTTGATGATTGCATTATACTTCACAATGTTATTGGTCACGGGACTAAGGCATGTGCACCCTGAAATCATGAGCTAGTTAGTGGGAGAAAAAATCACCCAAGCAATGAAAGAAATGTTCTGGGTACTAAGTATGGTATCATATGCAAAGCCTACATAAATGGTTGTGGATGTCAACATATACAAATCAAACACCAAGCATTATAAACATTTGAATTGGAACCAAAATGTAAATAAAAAGTGCTAAAGTACAAAACTTTAAAAATACAACATGTTACAAATTCATCGTGCGACATTGCTACCTATGCATAACACATTTTTCAAATAGATCCCATTTTGAGGCTCTTGTAAAGGATTCCATTTGTAGTCAACTAACTCATAAGCCCCTTTTGTAATATATGGCTCATGATGTAAGGACCACGCCACAGGCTCAGGTTCAAAATTTTCAGCCCATAACTTTTCATGATCTTGATCATAAACAAAACCAAGTCACCTTCAGGGATGACTCGAGGATGAAAATTTTGGTCATATTAGGCTTTGACATTATTCTTATGAGCCTCGTTGGCCAAAACAAATTCTTGATAATGTTTGTCAAGACACACCAAATCAATAAGACATTCTTCCTTGAAAAAGGTATTGGGAGGGAATTCCATGGCTAGTTTCAATGGAGGGATTTTGCATTTGATCGGAAGCACCACCTCCACTCCATGAATGAGTTGTAAACGTTTGAAACCAATGGCATTTTTTACTAAGGTTCGATATGCCCATAATGCAGATAACAAAAAAAAAGTAGATGCTAGTTGGTCTTATTCTTACTAACCATCCTCTTTGTCATGGTCTTCAAAACTTTATTGATTCCTTCAACTTGACCATTAGACTGAGGATTGTAAGGAGACAAATTCTCTTTCCAAAAAACCAATTTGGTTGCTAATTTGGTCATCATATTATTCTAAAAATGTGACCCATGATTAGTAATAATCGTCATGGCCCTTCAACACTCCAAATCTAGCAACAATGTGGTTGAATACAAAAATTTCCACTATAGTACCATTGTTGGAAGAAGTTGGCATAACGTCATCGCACTTGGTGAAGTAGTCAATAGCCATAATGATGTACTTGTGACCATTAGCCAAAGAAATATTACATGTCATGAAATATATTCCCCACTTTGCAAAGGATCCAACAATAATAATAGGATGTAAAGGATTAGAATGAGCACAAATATTCCAAGTAAATACTTGTGTAATACCCATGTTACCCCCAGTTTGTAAATATAACTATAATTGGCCAAGAAACTATGGTGGAATAAATATGTGTGAATGTTTTATTTGATTAACCTTTGTATAAATGGGTTAATGTATGAATTTTTTGTTATTAATGGAATTTGAATATGTGTTTCACAACTGCTGAAAGGGGGGAAGTTTGCCAAGATAGACCATGGATGCTATGAGAGAGATGGTGAAGGGAAACTAAGAATGGTTGAGATGACCCTCACCAGACCAGTACCTACTGGGTGTAATTACTCAATAGTCATCTGACCTAGAAATGAATTACCAATCAGATCGGTAGTAGGAAGTTCGTCCTCAAGAGTTAATGAGGAGATGGGGTAGGGCACCCATCTGTAAGGCTACCAAGCCTAACCACGAATTGGGATTTGGACCCACGCAACCTTACTGAGTAAGGAGATAAAGGAGGTAATTCAGGAAGAGAGACAAATCTGTGAGATAATAGAGTAGAGAAAGAAACTCTTCCAAGAAGAGAAGAAAAAATACTTCGACTCTAGATTTGAGAGAAGAAATCTTGTTTTGGTTGTAAGAAGCCTGGGGCAGGGTTTCTCTACAAGCTGATAAATGAGGTTGACGAGCAACTGAGGAATTTCTCGTGCAAATCTCCTTGCTTGGAGTAGAGAAAATCGATTGCTAAGATCTTTTTGGAGGAGGAGAGTAACCTTCGTCCCTAACTTTCATGGATTAAAGAGAAAGAATCTCTCTCAGAGCAACATGGTCTAGCTCGGGGGTGGCCAGTGGTAAATCCGTCAGGAGTGACTGTGCCTATGGTTGGGATGAAACAAGAACCCCTCTTAACAGTTGCTTCACATTTTCCAGTTCTGATAATTATTTTCATACTCTGTGTAATATATTGGATATGATGATCAGATGCATGTGTTTATGATTAAGGCTTTTAGTATTTGAACAATTATTAGAAATTCTCTTTGGTTTCAGTAAACTATTATAGCTATATGATCTTGATTTAGCTCAGTTTAACTATTAAAGAGTCATAGGATGTGAGTCCGGAGGAGGGTCAGGATAGGAGTAACTAAAATTCCTAAGTCATGTCGATCCTTTGAATTCACCTTAGCTGGAATGTCAAAGTTCATCTCTGTGTGAGAAGGGTGTTTCCCTTCAGACTAATCACCCATTTGATCGAGGGCTCAAGCCTGGGTCCTTAACCCCTTTGCTGCAAAAAGGTATTTGTGCTTATCCCCCAAGAATTCCCAAAGGACCCATGTGACCAGGGCCTAGAAAACATGTGCTAGTCCAAAAGGAGCTAGCTCTTTTGGCTTCGGGACTTGTGACTCCAAAATCCTCGAAAATAGTCGAAGGTCGAAGTCGTGAATCGATGAGAGTCATCGATCTAGGGATTCGGTATGGATCTCTCTCAACCGTTAGATCGGACGTAGGAAGGGAAGAATTAAGCGCTTCAGTGAATTTCTACTTCTGGAGAATAGGAGTGGTCTAGCGCCGAAACTCTCAAATGTCGTAGTCGTGGATTTGATCTGGACCATTGAAACTAGAGGGACACGTGTCCACAGATCAACGGTTATTCGGAGAGTCTAGGTATTTGGTGATATAGGGACACACGAGTTTCCCCGGAGCTCTGTAAGCCGGAGTAAATCCAGGTCATAGATTCTAGGTACACGTGGTGATAGATCCGGCATGGTCTGGAAGGAAAGTCGGGAGATACACACCAAACACCCGAATGTCGAACTGTTGAAGTGATGTGGACCATCGATCCTTGGATCCTTTAGGATCCTTCCTAGCCTTCGATATAAGAGACCCACCCTCAACTACCCAACTAATCGGGAACACGTCGTAGAACGACACATGGCCCCTACTCGTCCCTTGTCAAGTGTTATCCATTGAACGAGAACCATTGGATGAGTGGGTACGTGGCAAGCGATTCCATAGTTTGGAGACTTAGTACTCCGAGGAAGTTTATCCAAGAGTTTTCAAAGTGTGAAAACTCCCGAAGTCACGAGTGTCGAAGTGAATCTCAACCATTGGTCGAAGAGGACATGTGGCACCAGATCCAAGATTCCGAAGACTTGGCTCTTCGGAGGATTTGCGTCGAGAGGATTTAGTGAGCTCTAAAGCCTGAAGCTGTGAAGTAACAAGGACCGTGGATCTATGGACCCATGCAGATACATCCCAACTATATGATGGGGGTTGACGTGGCTCACTGATGTCATCTCGGGTGACATGGACCGCAACCAAGGTGCCATGTGTCACCCAGATTTGGCCAATTCACATACCCTTTATGACTATTAAAGAACAACACGTGTCACCCTCTAATGAGGACATGTGTCACCCTTTGACCCTCATTATGTGTCAACTTCTAGTTCATTCCTGCCTGGCCAATGTGGTTGGTGACGTAATCATGGTTCTGAGAGTTTGGATAACTTCAATGTTCAGAAGATTTAGGGAGAGATACAATATAGGAACTTTTGACGTAAATCGTTGATCCTCGAAGGGCTGAAGCCACGTGGCAAGAATTCAGAATATTTGAGCGTAGGTTGATAAAGGAAGGTCCAACGATGATCATCGATGGACCAACGATGACCGTCGATGGCCGAAACACCGAAACATAGGATGTTCAACGCTAAATGTCAAACATCGATCGTCGAAGGGCTAAGGCCATGTGGCGATATTTTGGGACTTCGGGGATTAGAGAAAAAGAGTGTTTTGCATCGAATGTCGAACCCCTTTTTAACCATAGGATCTTGGTGGAGGACGTGAACCATTGATTTCCTCCGATGTTCAGCGATCTAGGAAATTTGACAACACCGTTGGAACTCCCAAAGTCTGGGAATTTTGAAGTGTCGAAACCTTTGCTAAGTAGACTCTTAGCTCTCAGTTTTCAGCACGAGGTCACGAGGAGGACCCCGCTAGTTGGTTTAAGTGCGTAAGGGGAGATGTAAACTTCGAAGGAGCAGAATAAGATGGTTCTTCTTAGTAAGGGACCAAAAATTAACCAAGGACACATGAAAATATGATGCCCCATCCCTAGAAAGGGTATTTAGGGGTTGGGTGCATTACAAATTGGTATCAAAGCATGGCAACAACACTGGGCCTACTTAGGATCCTTCATGAGTCACATAAAAATATTATTAGAGAACTTATGGGGTAACACCCTACCTTACCCCTTCTATAAGAAACTTGTTTGAACCTCTACTGAAGAGAGGAACGACACCTTCTACCGTAGATAGATGTTTTGGAAGTCTACATTGTAGGTTGCTAATGTTTCCAAATAAAGAACTAACTTCACCTTGCAAAGATATGTGTTGTTCATGAATTGGTAGATTAGTAACTAACATAAAATGTTTTATCAACACTCAAGCAGTCAATGAACAACATTAAAACTACAACATAAAGGATGGTGACACATCAGGAGTTGGGGGAGATCTCCCACAATAGAGAGGAAGAATATGATGAAAGGAGGGTGGTGGAAACCCCTTCAAATTTGGTCGAAACTGTAAGAAGCCTCATGGAAAAATTACAGAGTTATAAGGTTGACAATGAAAGGCTAATCAAGGAGCAAGAAAAGTAGACATAAATTAATGCAGTCCTACTGCAAAGTCTATGAGATATACAAAGCCAATTGCAACATGGTCCAACTGCCAATCATGTGGACAAACATCATACTAAGAAAACTCCAAGTCCACATGAGATACATAAGCATGGTCCTAAAAGTGGCCACACCAGGAGGAGCACCTCAAAGAAATCCCAACATGGAGCCAAGAGACATTCAATGGAAGATTCCTCTAGTGAGGACACTGACAACTCCAAGGAATATTCTAGTGGAAAAACTAGTTCCCATTCTAAGACAAGAGGAAAGAATAGGAAACACTCCAAGAGTCATGACCCTGAAGAATTCAATAAATCCAAACCACCCACCTTCAATGGAGAGATTAAGAAGGGGGAAGAAGCAGAAGTTTGGATACCCATCTTGAAGAAGTACTTCAGAGTCCATGACTACTCTGAAAACTTAAAGGCTTGGATAGCCATTTTCATCCTAAATGGGAAAGCTTACATTTGGTGGGAGGACGTTAGGAATGTGAAAGGAGTCCACGAGAAGGACTAGTCATGGAAACAATTTGAGAAATACTTCAAGAAGATGTATGTGTAAGAAAAGTGTTTTGATGGGAAGACCAAGGAGTTCTATGAACTCAAATTGGGACAACTCACCATAGATGAGTATATCAACAAATTTCTCGAGCTACTGAGGTATGTTCCCTACATAAAGGATGAAAAGGTAAAGATGCAACGATTTATTAGTGGCTAACCTCAGTCCTACCGGGAAAAAAATGAGTTTGATGAGCCAAAGACCTTAGAAGATACTATTCGAAAAGCAAGGTATTTCTATGAGCAATTCAAGAGTAAGACAGAACCCCATGAAGACTGGAAGAAGAAAAAAAATTTGGGATTCAAGAAGAAGGGGTTTAAACCCTTGCAATTTAAGAACCCTGATAAGAGCTCTAGGATGATCCTTCTTTCCAGAAGTGTGTATCAACAAAATTTTCTATCCCAGAGTGGAAATAAACCATTAAGAGCAGCTCCAAGTAAGACTGATAACACGAAGAGAGAACCCTTGAAATGTTGGGGTTTTGGAGAGGAACATCTATTGTGGGACTTTTAGCACATGAAATAGAAAAATGGGAGGGTCTACAACATCCAAGAGGCTACCACAGTCAATGATGTGGCTAGGAGCCTACCACAAATTCATGCAGCCTTGGATAACAGACAAGTTGACCACCAAGCTTCAATGGTGGAGATGGAAGGTACAGTTTCCAACCATCTTGTTTCCATTTTAATTGACCTTGGTTCTAATTTGAGTTATGTTGCCCCTCAAAATGTTGAGAAATGTAAATTGCAACAAGTTAAACATGTTAAATCATGGCTGGTACAACTCGCCACTGGAACCAAAAGAAATGTAACAGAGGTCATACTAGCATGCCAATTTGTTATGAGTGGGTTGCCCACCCAAGCGAACCTAAATATACTTCATCTAGGATCTTATGACCTGTTGATTGGCATGGACTGGTTGGATTCCCACAAAACTAAGTTGGACTGCTACAGTAAAACATTGGAGTGTGAAAATGAAGAAGGAAGAAGGGTAACCCTACAAGGGATTCAAAATCATGTCTCAGTGAGACAAATATCATCCCTCCAAGTGAAGAAGTATTGCAGAAAGGGATGTCCCTTGTATGCAATACAAGTACTAAACGCTGTTGAGAATAAAAAACCCATCCTAGAGGACCATCCCATATTAAGAGAATATAAAGATGTATTCCCAGAAGAGGTATCAGGCCTACCTCCAAGAAGGGATATTGACTTTTCAATAGAACTTGTACCAAGAACAGTGCCAATGTCTAGAACACCCTATAGAATGAGTACACCAAAGCTAGTTGAGCTCAAACTACAGCTAAAGGAGATGTGGGACAAAGGCTACATTCGGCCTAGTGTGTCCCCATGGGGAGCATGAGCCTTGTTTGTGAAAAAGAAAGATGGCACACTCAGATTGTGCATAGATTATAGACAACTCAATAAGATGACCATCAAGAATAAGTATCGCTTGCCAAGGATCGATGACTTGTTTGACCAATTAAGGGGTGCTACCATATTCTCCAAGATTGACTTGAGGTCTAGATACCATGAGGTATGAATTAAATATGAAGACATCCACAAGACAACCTTTAAGACAAGATATGGTCACTGTGAATTTGTGGTGGTGCCATTTGGGCTTACCAATGCACCAACCACTTTTATGTGCTTAATGAATAACGCATTCATAAAGTTCTTGGATAGGTTTGTGTTGGTTTCCATTGATTATATCATAATTTATTCCAAGAATAGGGAAGAGCACGAAGAACATCTCAAGCTAGTACTCCAAGTGCTAAGAGAACATCGGCTCTATGCTAAGCTTAGTAAGTGTGACTCTTTCCAAAAACAAGTCCATTACTTAGGCCATGTTATTTCTGAGGAAGGAGTCGCAGTTGATCCTGACAAGATTAAATCCATCATGGATTGGCCTACCCCAAAGGATGTATCTGATATCAAATCCTTTATGGGTCTGGCAAGATATTGGAGATTCATAAAAGGATTCTCCAATATTGGTTTCCCAATCACCTCCCTTCAGAAAAAGGGGGTTAAATTAATTTGGACATCAAAATGTGAAGAAATATTTCAAGAGTGGAAATAAATTCTAAATAATGCGTCTGTACTAAATATTGCAGATCCAAACAAAGACTTCCTTGTGTGTACAGATGCCTGCAAGGAAGGGCTCGGAGGAGTCCTTATCCAAGAAGGACATGTGATTTTCTACGAGTCCAGAAAACTAAATGAGCATGAAATCAATTATTTGACCCATGATATGGAATTGGTTTCCATAGTGCATGCTTTAAAAATGTGGAGGCATTACCTCTTAGGTATAATATTTGTACTTATGACAGACCATAGTGGATTGAGGTATTTGTTTGACCAACCAAAACTCAATGTGAGACAAGCTAGGTGGATGGCTCTCCTTAGTGAGTTTGATTTTGAAATCAAACATATCAAAGGAAAGGAGAATAGGGTGGTTGATGCCCTTAGTATAAGTATGAAAGTAGAACACTTAGCAATTGTAAGCGCTAGTGAATCAGACATCAAAGAGAGGGTCAAAATTGCACAAGAAACATATGCATTTTTCAAGACGGTGACATCATACCTAAAGAAATAGCCCACAGGGATGAAGTATGAAGGTTATCAGATGATTAATGATGACCTTCTGACTTACAAGGGAATATTATATATTCCAAATTGTGATGACTTGAAGAGGCTCATAATGGATGAACTACACAAAATACCATATATTGGTCATCCTGGTTATCAAAAAATGATCACGGCCACTAGAAAACTATTCTATTGGCCCAGACTGAAAAAGGACATAGTTGATCACTTAGCTAAGTGTCTAGAATGTCATCAAGTCAAGAAAGAGCATCGACACCCAACAGGGTTGTTTCAACCCCTACCAATTCCCAAATGGAAATGGGAAACCATATCTATGGATTTCATCATAGGATTACCAAGATCAACCAAACAGAACGATGCCATCATGGTAGTTGTGGACAAACTGAGCAAGTTTGCTCACTTCATACCGGTCAAGTCAACTTGCAAGGCAATAGATATTGCCAGCATATTCATGAAAGAGATATTCAGACTACATGGCATGCCTAAGGAAAATAAATCCTACAAAGATACAAAGTTTACTTCAAACTTTTGGAAATCTCTGTTTGTTGGCTTTGAAACAAAATTGCTCTTTAGTATAACCTATCATTCTCAAACTTATGGGAAGATAGAGAGGGTAAACCAAGTGTTAGAAGACATGTTGAGGATGCATGTAATTCATCAACCCAAGAAGTGGGAGGACTACCTACCACTGGTATAATTTTCTTACAACAATGGCTATCAAGAATCATTAAAAATGAGCCCTTTTGAAGCCCTCTATGGAAGGCAATGCAACATTCCAATCAGTGGGAACAACCCAGTAGACAGAGTTACAATTGGGTCAGATATGCTAAAGGACATGGAACAACAAGTGATTCAAAAGAGGCAAAATCTAAAGATAGCCTAGGATAGACAAAAGAGCTATGCAGACATGAAAAGGACTTCTAGAGAGTTCAAAATAGGGGATCATGTGTTTCTCCAAGTTATACCTAGGAGAAGCTCCTTGAGGATGGGATCTTGTGCCAATATGGCACCTCAGTATTCTGGACCAAGATGACGCTCACCAGACCAATACCTACTGGGTGTAATTTCTCAACAGTTCGTTGACTAAGAAATGAATTACTAGTCAGGCCGGTAGTTGGAAGGCCATCCTCAAGAATTAATGAGGAGATGAGGCAGGGTACCTATCTATAGGGATTCCAGGCCTGACCATGAATTGGGATTCAGACCCACGCAACCTTGCTAAGGAAGGTGATAAAGGAGGTAATTTGGGTAGAGAGACAGATCTGCGAGATAGCAGAGTAGAGAAAGACACTCTCCCGAGAAGAGAAGAGAACATACTTCGACTCTGGAGTTGAGAGAAGAAATCTTGTTTTGGCTATAAGAAGCTTGGGGTAGGGTTTCGCTACAAGTTGATAAACAAGGCTAATGAGTGATTGAGGAAGTGATCGTGCAGATCTCCTTGCTTGGAATAAAGAAAACCAATTTCTAAGATCATGTGGGAGGAGGAGAGTAACCATCGTCCCTGACTGTCGTGGAGCAAAGAGAAAGAATATCTCTTAGAGAATCATGGTCTAGCTTAGGGGTGGCTAGTGTTAAATCTGTCAGGAGTGACTACGCCTATGGTTGGGAGGAAACATGCACCCCTCTCAACAGTTTCTTTACATTTTCTAGTTCTGATAAGTATTTTCATACTCTTTGTAATATATTGGATATGATGATGAGATGTTTGTGTTTATGATTAAGTCTTTCAGTACTTGAACGGTTATTAGAAACACTCTTTGATTTCTATAAACTATTATAGCTATATGATCTTCATTTAGCTCAGTTTAGCTATTAGAGATTTATGGGATGTGAGTTCGCATGAGGGTCGGGATAGGAGTAACTAAAATTCCTAAGTCATGTCGATCCTTTGAATTCTCCTTAGCAGG
>JASDQU010012658.1:83589-94721 GCA_032191745.1 Picea mariana
TCAATATGTGTTGCATTGGGTTGGAGTTAGCTGGAAAAATAGTGTTTCAAATAAGGATATAGTGTCTAAGACGCTAGATAGCATGAACTATTGCCAAAGCCAACTTTTCAACATGGGAATAACACAATTTGGGGCCAACAATACCGTTAATAAGGTAATAAACCATATGTTCGTGTTGTGAAATATCATCCTATATCAACACCATACCAATGGTGAATTTGGATGTGGCAAGATATAGCAAAAGGTCCTTACTGTAGTCTGGAGGACTCAGTTATGGCGCTAACACTAAGGATTTCTTCAAAGCATCAAATGAGCATTGAGCTTGGTCATCCCATATGAAAGGTACACCCTTTTTCAAAAGGCACATGATACTTTTGGAAATCTTCACATAATGAATGATGAATCATCCTAGAAAGTTTGTCTTTCCCTACAAACTTTGAAGTTATCAAATGATATGTGGGATAGGTAATCAAACTATTGCCTCAACCTTAAAAGGATCAACCATGATCTTGTACTTGGATATGATGAAACCAAGTAACCTCTAAAATATCAAATAAAATATACACTTATATAGATTCAAATGAATTTTATAATACTGACATCGAGTGGATATAGCATGAAGGTTAGTTGGATGGTCAACCCAACTCTTGGACCAAGTCGCTAAGTCATCCAAATATTCTTCAATAATGTGTTTGATGTCTAGAAAAGAACATGACATGGCCTACTGGAAAGTGGCTCCAACATTTTAAGACCAAACGACATTTTGTGATAGGGAAATGTACCCCAAGGACAAATAAAAACAATTTTTGTGTTGGTCTTCCCATTTTATTTGTATCTTATTATAGTCGAAGAAACCATCCATGAAAGAGAAAATTTCATCGTCGATGCATTCATGAATAATCTTATCAGTGAATGAGGTAGGATAATTATCCTTCGGACAATATTTATTAAGATCCCTGAAATAAATGCAGATGTGTATGATACCTTGTTCCTTATCAACATGAATTGGGTTGGAAACCCATTTTGTTAAGGAAACCAAGTAAATGAAACCAGTGTGAAGCAATTTTTCAACTTTTTCCTTGATAGCAACTGCTTTATTAGGATTAACTGACAGTATATTCTACCGAACAAACTTAACATTGTCATAAGTTTTTGTTTAATTCTAAACAATATGGGGATCAATGCCTAACATTTCCTTGTATGACCAAGAGAAAAATGTCATGAAAATCTTTGAAAAAGGCAATATAAATTTCAATTTTGTTAGGAGAATAATATACACTAATAAGTACGTTTTCGACTATGTTAGGTTTCACAAAGATGTCGATGGGTATTTTCTTTTAAATGTTCTCCAAATTTCCCTCCACATGAACATCATGTGTTAGGATGGGGCATTGATTCCACTCAATATCTCCAAGTGAAACGAGGCTTTGAGTGCCAACCTCTATTTTTTCTAGTTTAGGAAGAAAAAATTATTCATGATTCATGTCTTCACAAGGTCATTTGGACTCATTCATAGCTTCTAAGATAGACTCATTAAAAGGCATCATAACATCCAAGAAGTTAAGAGACTAGGAGGGTTGAATTCCCATATGAGCAAAGTAAATTGATCATACTCCACACTAGGATGAATATTTTGATCAGGATCTGTGGAGGTCATTTTTTAGATTGATAACCAATCCAAAATACATTTAAAGGCATACTCAACCCTAAATAACCAAACTTTGAGGGATGGGGCACCACCTAGGGCCCTAGTCGATGATGAAAGAGTTAGAGTAAACCAAGTGCAAAGGAACAGGGTCGACGACCAAAAGTGAAACCAAGGACAAGTCTTGTGAAATTTTAGTGCTAGATGATATCATACAGGTAGGGGATGAGTCTACAGAATAGAATGGTGAAGGGAGGGTAAAAGTATCCATAAGAGATGAATATTTGAAAATTCCAGCACCAATACTGTCAAATTTGGCCTTGGAATCACCGATGAATGGAATGTTTTTTTTAGTGTTAACTCTGAAGTCAGGTGTGTAGTAAGATACTTGGTCATAATAACCACTTTACCTTGGTGAGGAAAGTGAATCACTTCTAAGACCAAAGACACAACTTTTGTCATCGTGTAAGACCATCTGCACCCTAATAGAATATTGTAATCCTGAAGAGTTTANACTTCAACTTCAATCAAAATATTCTTACCACCTAACTTGATAGGAAAAGAAATGATGATTCCATGAGATTTAAATGCGTGACCATCAAATGATTTCAACATAGTGGTCAACTAGATGAGCTCTGAATAACCTAAAGCTCTCCAATAGGATAAATACATGACACAAGCAGAGGCTCCTTCATTGATGAAAAATCAAAATATGTCCATTCCATGTGATGACATTTGTAGTTGAAACACAATCTGGTGGGGAAGCCTAGGCCCAACCTGGTCAAGGTCAAAATTAATCAAATGAGTATATGAGGGATCAATGCCACCAATAGTGGTCAACAGTATTTTGTGATGCACTAGGAAACTCTAAAGGACTTATAATGTAGACATGTTGCACAGTACTTGAGATGAATATCCAACAATATTGTAATTGTGAGCAACTCAGGCATTAGATTTGTGTGCAAACCTTGGTAAGACACCTTTTAGGGGCTGAGGCGCTATGTCATTGGATGGATTATGCATGTGTAGAGAGCCACCTAGATGAAACGAAAAATGATCCTTTGTAGTAGGTCCACTCTAAAAAATGTCGTAATTATGAGCTCGAGTGTGTATGTGAACATCTTGCTCGCACATGTAAACATTTCCATTCAACATATTGCTCGTTATCAAGGATTTCCTATTTTCCCCCTTACAGAGGCACGGGGTTAGTAATAACTATTTGTTTCTATTGTGGAGGAAAGGGATTCATCAAGATGGTGGGTTGTTTTTGGGCTCCCTATTGGGCCATATACCTATGAATCTCATCCATTTGAGGACACCGGTGGGTAAGATGATCTCCATTAAAAATCTTGCAAGGAAATTTGAGTTTCTTCTTCTCTTTAGTGTCCCCCACGACAATTTTAGGATTGGGAATAGTTTCTTGCCTAGGATTATAATTTTTCTTTTTGTTATTCTTCTTTTTATCACCAGATTATTATTTATTTCTTTGATTTGTGGATTGAACCAAATGGACATCGAAGTTCTGGGTAGGGACTGAGGCATTTTTTCAAAGTTGGCATAATTGCAGGTGGATTGTGACATAGGGACATCTATCTGATTTGGTATAATCATTGACCAACAGAAGCATAAGTAACGTTGCAACCAATCACACCATTAGTGTGTGATCTCGGAGTAGGTTTTAGCGGATCTATTGATGGTCAAGAGGCATGAGGTATCAACTTATACAAAGTGTTCATATACGAATAAATCAAGTCTATATGTTGAGCATGCAGAATAACTTTCTCTTTAGTGAGTGATTTTGACATCGCGACATATTTGGCCATATTGGGCAATAAGGCCTTCATAAACTAGTGTGCCAGAAATTGATATGGAATTTTGGCTCTGATGAGCCTACACCTCTACCACCATTCATGAATGTAATAAGAAATATTCATGGAGGTAATCTGATGCAGCGATGTCAAGACTTTAGTTTTGGTTTCATAACATATAGTTAGTTGGAAATGCACGAAAAAGGCCATAGCCAAAAATGAAAAATAATGGAAAGAAGCACAGGGAAACTCAATGTACCATTTGGTTGTTTCCTATCAGGGTGCATTGGAAAATATGCAATTGAATTTTATCTTCCACCAAGGAGAACTGTATAAACACCATAATTGAAAATCCATTACATGTGTAAAAGGGTCTTCTCTCGACCTCCCGTCAAACTTGAGAATATTTGAAGGTAATTTGGTAAGAATAACCAATCATATTGGGTGATGGTGTATGGGGTTGTTTTTCAAGCATGATAAGGCGGGTGTTGATGAAAAGGAATGGAAGTCCTTATACCAACATTTTTTAATCTCACAAGGCTAAGGTGAGATAGGCAGGATTATCACCCTATGTTTATAGCCTAGTCAAAAAAGTCAACAAGCCCTCAAGCAATAAGTACTTGGGTTTGATGTTATTTTTAAAAGTTATATGCTTCAATAAAATAAAATAGAAAAAGTATTTGAATATGATTATAAACAAATTAAAATAGACAATTTAAAGAAAACAAATATGAAATATCATTATACAATAGATCCAAAAGTGAGACCAAAATCATGAGATGAATTTATTGATTTCCGTTCCAAATTACAGCCAAAATATTTATTTGCGAACCCCTGATAGGGTAAGGACCAAAATTAGAATTAGAAGTGTATGGTGGAATTTTACATCACACAAAGACAACTGATGTCTTCAAAGAAAATACCAAGACCAGAAAAACACTAGATCAGCCAAGCCACAAATGCATCATTGTCTTAACTCTCCAAAATAATTCTAATCAGCATTGAAAACTAATTGAGAAATCAAATTAAAATTAACAGACTATCGAGACAAATAAATGATCCGAAATTTTGGTGAGAATCTTCTTACATCCAAATTTTCAAAATAGGATATTTTACTGACAAAATTTGCATGTGAATAAGGGAAATTTGATTAATTAACCATGCTTCATTAAGTAAATAATCACATAAAATTGTCAAATTGTTGTGTATGTTTAAAAATAAAAACTCTACTTAACCAAGTGAGAATGCATCAAAATCACACATACAACATTGACACAAATATGAGAACGGAGTTCACCAGACCCCCTAGCTACGTCTCTAGATTCATGACTCCCATGAATCTGCTTTATTGATTCTGCTTCAAAAGGGCTACATAAACAAGCCTACAACATGTTTCTCCTTTACAAAGACATCCTCTGAATCAATAAGATCTCAATAATATTTCCACAAGATCTTTTCTTTCTCTCCCTCTCTTCTTGACCCCCAAGAAGGGTTTATATAACATCTCCATCTCAACCACATCAAGATTTTCATGGAAACAATATCTCTCAAGATCCCCTAAATTAGGATCTTGGCATATCTCAAGGGATTGGTTTGAGATTATCTCTCAACCATCCATGAATATCTCAACTCTCCTTAGGACTCTCCTTGATACTAGGGATTGAAAGCCAACATGGCTTTGCACCAAAATAATCCCTTTTAAATGATGAAAAATACATAATTATGAGAACCATATCTCATGTATTAAACATTTTACAAATGTCATTTTTCCCCTAAATATCAACAAGACATATCTCTAGCATGTGAAGTCCAATTGACTTCATTCGAAATGCATCGGAAAGCTCAGTGTGAGCTCTTTGTTGATTGGACAATGTTGGCAGTTTTTTAAGCCGACTGAAAATGTGTCGACTGTGAAAATCCTCCTGGATCACACCTCCCCACAGAGAAAAAATTTTGGACCTTCAAAAGTATCAACTTTGACCTGCAATCCATCATCAACTGCATGCAAATGTCTTCATTCCCTGTACTTCAAAATCATAATGTAACTCAAACACTTGTAATTATTGCCAAGCAAATGTTCTGAAAGGAACATTCCCTGTCTCCTTCACCTCTTGTTCTTCAGAGATGAAATGTCAAAGGCCACATCTGCATAAATTTGCAACCTGTAGTTGATGACCTGTACTTTAATATTTGGAGTATCCTTACTTGCCAAGAGTTTATAACTACACTCTTGGTCAAGTTTACATTGAATCGCCAAAATGGCGTAGGCAAATCGCCTCAACCCATTGTTTACATCATGATTACAAAGAATCCAATGAAGGCTTAAGGCACAACAATAACGTCTCTCACTCTCCTCACTCAAGAGTGGCTAAGAAGCCATTACAATGCTTCATAATCATTGGTTTTACAAGGCACTTTGATATACCAGAAGGTGCACAAATTAGGCAAAACCCTATGGTTTTATCTACCCATTACAAAATGTGCAGTAATATATGCACTAGTGGTGCAAACCCCCATTACAAAATATGTGCACTTCAAATTCCCAACTCCCAAACCATGTATCAATGGCTTGCTCTATATACAAAATGGTCAATTGCCAAAAACTTAAAGGGTTAGTGCACTTATAGTAACCATACATGCCTTCACCATTTTAGTGGATGTTTTCAGCTAATCAAAGGACTTTATCAAACTCACCATGATGATTTTGGTGATAGAAATACCCCCATGTTGATGAAGGCCTTTGATAGGTTCAAAGATGAAAAGTGGCCCTACCATGATTAAAACTCTTGCAGGTGCAATGATTGTCATTTTGGTGTCCAAAATGATATATGCAGTTTACATGCATGTGTACAGAGTTGTTAAATATCCCAACAATATATTCGATCCATGGCTCATGATATTAGACATATCAGCCTCCTTCTTCTCTATAGCGGCCTACGAAGAAACTATATGTTTTCTCCGTCTACATGCTATCACTGTCCTCCATCTTCGCTTTTTCGTCAGACTGATCTCGCAGAGGGAGAATACATACAGTACCTTCAGACCTGTACGCTTGTCAGGATACTCATCTTCAGTGGAAATCAATTCCAACAACAATGCCCAAACATTTGTGATTCCATGGAGGAATCTACTACTGAAATTTTAGTTCAAAGCTCGATGTCATAACTGCGGCTTGGAACGATTCTGATGAACTCCATCGAGACCAGTACCTCGAAATCTGCAAATTATCTCTCTTTGAAGATTGAATGCATGTCTTTTGGGCTATATAAGAACTCAAACTCGTATACGTGATATCTTCCATTGATAAAAGAAGAGGACATCCACAATATTTGGCTTTAGTTTCCAAGGGTTCCACGAGCCTTCAGAGCATCATAGAGATGATGGTGCATACTAATAATGTGATCTTCCATGTTTTTCAATTCAACAGTCCAATTGTAATAAAGATTCTTGTCACTGAGAATCATTTCCATAATCAAAGAACCGTGAATAGGGGGGCTTGAGTACATTGGCTGAATAACCAATTTCAATTGAATTTCAACTCAAGTTGACATTGTTGCACTCCTGCAAAGAATACTAAGAGCACCCACACGCTTCCCATTCAGTCCCATATTCTTTTCATAAATCTAAGTAATAAGTCATTCACCACCATCTCCTATAAACATATGAACAGAGTATGCATCTGCATCAAGGCTTCCACTGGTAAATCCCAAATAAGCACTATCAAAAAAAATGGCAACAGACCTTTTAATCTAATTAATTGTTGAATTCCTTCCCATTGATCTTCTGTAGGATCTACACCAGTAGGATTATGTGCACATGCATGAAGAAGCACTATAGCTCCAGGAGGAGATGCACGTAGATCTTCAAGCATACCTTCGTAATCAAGCCCGCATGTTCTGGGATCATAATAGTGATATGTCGATCCTCCAAGATTAAATATCTTGGGACAGTTACCCCATGTGGGTACTGGAATATAAATTATGCGTTAGCTATAATGATTTGACAGAAACTCAGCTCCAACCCTGAGTGAACCTATTCTAGATAAGCATTGTGCAGTGGAAACCCTTTACTCCCTAATAGAAGGACTTCCATCACCAAGAATCAACATTGCACTTAGTTTGTTAAACTCTGCAAGACCAGCTATGGGAAAATACTCCTTATATCGAGACCTGTCTTGATTTAAGAGCTCCTCTGCTTGCCTGATAACATCCAGCACGAGAGGTTTTCTTGACAATATTCATTGGCTTCAGTTTGAGTGCCACGAATTTCAAAATCGTGACCTCCATGATCAGGGCAAAAGAATTTCCAAATTTTTGAACCCATAGCCCTCATGCATAGACTTTATCCTTTCCACAGATTTTCTGCCCCTCGAAATCTGTTTTCTGTTGATGGCAAGTCAACATCCATGCAAATTCTCTTTTTGTAATTGGCACGCTCAACATGGCGCCTGTGGAGTTGGATGCATGATTAAACTGCGAATAACTTTGGAGTTTTCATGACATGCATTCTCAAAATATCGACTACCAGGCCTATAAATCCGTTGCCTATGCTAGACCAGTTATCACGCCACTCAACCCCAAGGAAGACCTAAAGCTGAAAATATCACTTAGCTCTGACCTGTCAATTAAGACCGCTTGTTGGACAGGGCCTCCTTCTGCCAAGAAAGCATCTTGTAAGGGTGAATGGAAGTTGTTGCATTCACCTCCCAAATAGATGTAGGAAAATTTCCGGACAAACTGTTATGAGCCAAATCAAGTTCTCGGAGTTCAATACATTTGAAAATGTCATCAAGAATAACACCACTGAGAAAATTGTTTGCAAGAACCAAATTACTCAGATTGGCAAGTCTCCCGAGTTCCTTTGGAATAGGACCAGAGAGATCATTGGAACCCAGATCAAGGTTCTTCAACAAAGAGAGATCACCCAACTGTCTAGGAATGGAACCATTGAAGTTGTTTTTGTCCAGCTTCAACTGTGTCAAATTTGACAGACCTCCAACTATGTCAGGAATTGGACCTTGCAACTTATTTGTAGAAACATCGAGAAGAGTCAGATTTTCCAAATTAGATAAACTACTAGGTATCTGTCTGGTCAAATTATTCGATGAAAAATTCAGAGTTGTCAAGATGGATAGTTGCCCAAGTGTTGAAGGAATGGGTCCTGTAATATTGTTCTGCGACAGCATTAGCATTCTTAGATTGGACAAATTACCAAGTGAACGAGGTAGACCACCATTAACATATGTTGAGCTGAGATCCAGAACCCTTAATGCACTGAGTTGGCCAATCCATACCGGTATGGAGCCAGGCAAGAGAAATTGAGATGCGTTGAATCTCTCTAGAAATGTAAGATTTTGAAAACCATCGACGACAAATTGTGGATTATGTGACCCACTATTGTCCTCTTGAATCCAGACAAATTTATAGATATAACACTCCCTTCCCTGCATTCAATCCCTATCCATATTTTGTAGGGATTGACCTTCTTAGGCCACTCGGTCTCAGCAGGAATGTTGCAGCCACACATAGAGGGCCATTCATATCATATTGGTGAGACGATCACAATCTATTGATCCTTCCTCTAGTCTCCCTTTGAACTGGTTGACTACCTGCCACGGCACGAATCTGAGGCCATATTTTACTTCCTTTTGTTCCAAACAAACAAAATTTTTCCATCCGGACTCACGTGATTCAAGCGCCTTTGGAATCGTCTCGAAGAGCTCTTCGATCTAGCATAGTTAGTTCCAAAATTTGAGACATAAAATTTTTGACCATTTTCTTCATTAAGGAGGATATATGTCCCCATGTAAATTGGAAACTTGGAAAACATTAGAATTATAGTTTGCAAAAATATCATCAACTGCTTACCCAACTGACACCAAGCACTTTATTTCTGTAATCGTGCTTTTATAATGGTTGAAGTAGCCTCCTTATTCACGGGCTCTTTCACAATCTGCCTTTTGATTGATTTGTGGCAAATTTCGGGATGTAACTTCCAACACTTCTTCTCCCAATGGCCATTGATTTTACAGTAACTGCAAAGTTTCCTTCGCTTTCCATTCAACTATGCATTCCTGACAGAAGGACTTAGAAGGTGTGGTTTTTTCTTTGTCTCACTACCTGTGAACACATCTGTCTTCTTAATCCAAACTTTCTTCATGCAATCCTTGGCTACATCATGGTTAAAAGACCTATGACCATAATCATTTTTCGTATATGTGAGAAAAGAATTGAAATTTCCTTTATACTTTCCTGAGTGGCTCTTGCTCTGATGAGGACAAGCTAGCTTGATTCCTTTCATGGAATCTGATGGTGAAGAGATGGTTTTTGCTTCAGCAACCTTTGATCATTCTCCAATATCCTCTTGACCGTATCCCAAACCGAAAAATCATGGTCTTTGTACCACCTCCAATGGATGAGTGACTCCTTGGCCAATTAGTGCCAAGTCCACCACCTTTGTATCCCATCTTCATGAGGAGCTTCATGCCCACGTTAGTTTCGTACTGAGAAAACATTGAACATGAAGAAACATCACATACCTTGGTGTGAGTTTGTGCATCCATGACATAAGGCTCTTTGTCTTCCATTCGTTCACCATGCTACAACTTAGCCAAGAGATCATCCTTGGTTTGCAATTCAAGTTGCAATTATACAATAATTTCATTAAGGACTTCTCCATGAAGCTGAGACCTCTCTTGAAGCTATTGCTTCTCTTCTTCTGCAACCTGCAAAAGTCTCCTCAACTCTGCATTTTCGGCTTGAATGATGTGATATATCTCTTCTAATTCTTGGAGTCTTTTTTCTTTCTTCGCTCCTTTGCCCATGGTGATATTCACAATCTGCAAAACTGGTCAGATAAACTCTGATACCATTTGATCCGAAAATTTGGTGAGAATCTTCTTACATCCAAATTTTCAAAATGAGATTTTTTACTGACAAAATTTGCATGTGAATAAGGGAAATTTGATTAATTAACCATGCTTCATTAAGTAAATAATCACATAAAATTTTCAAACTATTGTGTATGTTTATAAATAAAAACACTACCTAACCAAGTGAGAATGCATCAAAATCACACATACAACATTGACAACAATATGATAACGGAGTTCACCAGACCCCTTGGCTACGTCTCTGGATTCATGAATCCCTTGAATCTGCTTTATTGAATCTGCTTCAAAAGGGCTACATAAAAAAGCCTACGACATGTTTCTCCTTTACAAAGACATCCTTTGAATCAATAATCTCTCAATAAGCTTTCCACAAGCTCTTTTCTTTCTATCCCTCTCTTATTGACCCCCAAGAAGGGTTTACATAACATCTCCATCTCAACCACATCAAGATTTTCATGGAGATAATATCTCTCAAGATCCCCTAAATTAGGATCTTGGCATATCTTAAGGGATTGGTTTGAGAATATATCTCAACCATCCATGAATATCTCAACTCTCCTTAGGACTCTCCTTGAGACTAGGGATTGAAAGCCAACATGGCTTTGCACCAAAATAATCCCTTTTAAATAATGAAATATACATAGTTATGAGAACCATATCTCATGTATTAAACATTTTACAAATGCCATTTTTCCCCTAAATATCAACAAGACATATCTCTAGCATGTGAAGTCCAATTGACTTCATTCGAAATGCATCGGAAAGCTTAGTGTGAGCTCTTTGTTGA
>JASDQU010012658.1:127892-139741 GCA_032191745.1 Picea mariana
ATCTTTCCAAAGGTCAGATGGTCCATCCTATTCACCTAAGACTCTTCATTTTCTTCAAGATTAACTATTTACAATGATTTTACAATGTACCATAATCCTGAGGATTATATAATCAATGTTCGTCAATGTTTTCCATAAATAAAATATTTTGCACTATATCATTAACTTTTATGATATAGTGCAAAATGATTTAGTGCCTTGATTTGATCACAATGTGGAGCCAAAAAATAGCCAAGAAAGTGAAATAACTAACAAAATCAAGAAAACAAAGAAGACAGACGGAAAAGGCACCAATCCAAGTCAATTCATATGTACATCAGTGATACATTAATAATACAACTCAATGTAATGACCCCACAATTGTATCATAACTAACCAGTTGTTAAGATCTAGTTAGGACTTAACATTATTTCTAACAAACCCCCCTTTAATCCTAAGTCCATACAAATGTATCAACTCAGCAACAAACACTAGTGCAAAAGATGATAACATATTCAAGTCTTCAATTTGTAACTCATGGTATGAAAATTCATGAGTGTCGATGAAGATTTGCCTGAAAATTTTCCAAAAGTGGATGTTGAAACCAAGTCCAGAAAACTCTGTGTGTAACAAATGAACTAGACAACATGTAGGTGTTCGCTGAAGTGAACCCAAAACCGATGAGAGCAAACCCTAATGAGAGGTGAATTGGATACACATCCAACACATCCCAAATCCTGAAAATCCTAACAAACCTGAATACGCCAAGCACAAATGCAGAATAAATAGATGACTTTTGCTAGATACGAAGATCATCCCCGTAAATTCTAAAGACTATCAAGTGAACAAATAAGTTCATAAACTGCTCTCAGAAAATGACACACTAAAAAACTATCAATAATCTTGCTGACAAAAAAAAAAGTGTCGAAAGGCATCCAAACCATGTATCCATCAAATCTTGTGTCCATAAAAAAATCCCATGGGTAGTAAACCACTGGTACTATTGAAAATCCAAATTTTCCATCAAAATGTTGAACTGTCATCAAGGTATCGAACTCTCAAACCACTATCAATGTCACAGGGTGAATGAAATCCATCAAATGTCAAAATGTGGCAAGTCATCCACCCATCCAATATCCATCAAAAAATCCCAAATCCATCATAAACTTCCAAGTGCTAAATCGTCTCAGTGAAAATCCTGTGAATGTCAAAGTGACCAATCAAATCCATCATCAAATATATAATCATCCCGAATAAATGCAATCACAATCCTGAATCCATCAAACAATCGCAATCCCTCAAAAGACTGATGTCAAAACCATCCATTATGTATCTTGTATCCAAATCAAACATCATCATCAAAAACATTGTTCATCATCTTGAATGAACTGCAAACCATTAAGGTAAAGTTCGAAACTTGAAGTCTGACATCTCCTCACTAAGTTCCCCCCTGTCAACTAAAAGGTGAGAAATCTCGATCATAAGATATACCCCCCTTAAAAGTGAAAAAGGGTAATCAAAATGTATTTGAGTGGAGTCGAAAGACTCGATCTTCAACTCAAAATACAAACATCGGGTGGGCCCCGATATTTCCCTCAAATCATCAATTCCAAAACACTCAAAACCATCTACTATGGAAATTGTTCCTTGCAAACATGGTTGTACCTATGTATGAACCCATCGATAAGACTGCTCCAACAAATTGGATTCTAAACTCCAATGTCAATTCCCGAACCATTCAAAATGAATATGTTTCCGCTTGATTTTCTTTCTCTTATAGCACCTTATTGAGGGGTGATTATTCTTCCCACAAAAACAAGATGGGTGAAAATCAAAACAGTTTGACTCATCATGGCCAAACCTATGATAGTGTTTGCACTATATGGATTCATTATCCAATTGATCATCATACAAATGTGTAATACATGTAGCAACATCATAATCCTCAGCAATAACTTGTACCTGTTCCTTACCAATATCCTCAAACTATGTCTTCCAATCATCATTCAAAAAACATCCACTCACAAATTGAATAGGTTTGCAATAATTAGGAATATGAAAAAGGTTGTCAACATCCTTTTCATATCCTAATCCGTATCGGTTTCGTTTAAATTGTAGTTCTTCCCATGGTCGAACAATTCTAATTGCTTCCATACATTTATCTACAATTTTTTCTGTCATAGGAACTTCATCTAACTCATATTCATTTTGATGAGTGTCATCTTCAATCAATTGAGTGTCTTCAATGAATCCATATTCATCCTTAATTTCATTTTGATCGTCAATATGTAATACAGACAATGGATTATCCTAAAGTAGTATGAAATCACATTGTCGGTGTCGAAAGAGACTTAATTCATCATATAACAGTTTTTTTTTAAGTTTGAACATATCAATTTTCATGTGCATTGTTTTTAAGAAGGTAAGAAATGTAGTAAGAGTACACTTGTTTATTGCAATTGTAGATTATGGATTTGATTTAAGTAATGTGTGTAGTATTGTAAATATTTCTTCAATCCTCGCCATCATAAAGTGTGCACAATACGTAAGAGTTATAAGACTTAAAAGCTGTGAAGACCTCTTTTTAGAACACCTTAAAAAAATGTGATGGCAACCTCTTTGAGAACTCTCTATTCCATTTCAGGTGGGTTGTACAAAAAACGTGAGCCAAAAACCCTTGCTTACAACTTTTAAAAATTTGCTTCAACAAGGAAGTCAATAGACAAATGCAAGAGAGTTGTTGAATGATAGAATCAGGAAAGTTGATCAAACATCAAGTGAAAATGATTTATCATGTTATTGTTGCCAATAAGTATCTTGCTATTCGTGCCAATATTGTCACAAATTGTCCTTCAATTATTAGAGAGCTTGTATATTTTGTATTTGTGGGCTTGAGTTGGATACATTTTAATGTCGTAGTTGCATATGAAATCGCTAAGATGACAAAACACCAATAGTGACTAAGACACACAAAAATACACTCATTTATAAAAAGGCACAAAAGACACATGATAACACCTTAATGCACCTTATAACTCCAATTACAATTTCACAAGCTCTCTTATAACTCCTTTTAATAAAATCCTTATGACTTCTTTTATAATAAGATGTCCTTATAACACCCTTCTTATAACTCCTTGAGTACAGATCAAATCCTTATCACTCTGATTAACATCTTATGACAAGTAATGGTACATTCAATTGATGATACAATAAATTAAATAACTTGCAGTCCTTTCTTTGAGTGAAAATGTAATAACCCTGAAAAATGGGCTATCATTACTAGAGATATTGACAAGCCAACATTATAACTCTCCCCGTAATAAACTCTCAATGCAAATTCTTTTTTTTAAATAATACAACTTTAGGGTTTCACCTATTTTTCTTAGGGTTTCATTTATCATGCATAGGTGGTGAGTCGAATATTTACCATGTGTCCATGAGTTGAGTGCAAGCTTGCTTCGATAGGTCCCTTCACGTTTACGTCCTTCTACTCCTTTCAAACAGATCGTGGCCAGAAATCACCTGACGTCGCATTCACTTTCATGTTGAATTTACATATAAGTACTTAATCCAGGTGGATATTGGTAGCCACCCACCTCTTCCAAATTCCAACTGGCTCATCTTGACAATTTTCAATTCAACACGTTTCTTTGTAATGGGGACATTTCTTTGTAATTGTGGGTTATGCACTTATGGGGTTGTCTTGAAGCCCTACATAGCATCCAGGTGGATATTGGTGGTCGTCCACCTATTGCAACTGGCTTATTTTGGAAGTTTTCATGTCTGTACATCTTTCTGTACTTCTGGGGCCGTTTTGAGGCTCTAAACAGTGTTTTCTTAGCTTGCCACAGTCAAACTGTAGACGGAATTAGAGTTTGATGGCATAATGTGTATTTCTCGAAAATACATTTCCAACAGGCTATCACGTGCCTAAAACGGAGGTCGTATACAAAAGTTACGACCCCAGGAAGTTAATGTACTAACTTACCACAATAGGGCCCACATGACTTTTGGCGCTTCATCTCCCAGGGTTAGGTTTTTGGATGTATAGGGTTTTGACATTCATGTTTATCATAAAAATACCTTCAAAGCCTTATTGTAATCATCTTCTTGTGAATGAGAGTAGTCATCACATCTTTTCTCAGAGATAACACTGCAACCATTCTAGTGAGTCTTGCACTCTATATTTTTACAGTCTATGTACATTTCTTTCATTAATAGAAATCATGTATTGTTGTATTTCTCTGTTTCTGGTAATTTTTATGTGTATTTTATCGTAATATCTCTGCTTTCATTTCGTTCTGAAAATAATCTGGATCAGTGGTATCAGAGCAGATTGTTCTTGATCATTTTTCAATGCATGTCCCCGACGAGGTCCAAGTATAGCAAGTTGGATCTTGAGCTTGTCTCTCTTGAGGACAATCGCTCTCACATGCCCAAGGAACCCTCTATGGTGGCAGAAAATAAAAACAACAGAACAAAAGATTTTATTAACATGTTGCTTCAACAAGCTCTCACGTGACAGAGGGATGAAATGATGGAGAATTTTTCCCACGTCCTTCAACGCATGTCGATAGAAACAAGTGCATATTCATCAAGTGGCCAATTTGGAGGAACCTCTCCCTTCAAGGTACAAGTTAATTTTGATATTCTCGTATTTGAAGTTCAGATAGATGTGGACACCTTAGAAAAATGGTTGAATCTGCTAAAAGGTTATTTCTTTGTTCACAATTTTTTCGAAAGGGAAAAGATCACCTTCACACTCCTCAAGGCTCTCCCCCATTTCAAACATTGATGGGAAACTTACTAGGAGCAAAGTTCCACAGAAGAATCTGGAATATATGGAGTCGAGTCCACTTGGGATTTTTTTGTGGATGTGGTCAAGGAACAATACTACCCTGTTGATAAACATGAAGACCAGTACATGAGATGGACCACACTGCGATAAGAGAAGAGCCAAACAGTGTTCACAAATACTTTCCATACCTTGTGCACCAAGCTGGGTATCAAAGATTTCGAGCGACATCTGGTTTTGAAATACTGTGGGGCTCTACATACCGAAATGGATTTCCTAAACATCTCATCATTGGAGCTTTCCTATCGATATGCTGTCAAAATCGAGCAGAATTTTAGGCACCAGAACAAATGGGAGTTCGAGTCTGCAAATCCGCAAAAACCAAAGCATGGTAAAGACAACCCTACCCAACATCCTTTTGAAAACCATTCCAAGACACAGGAAAATAAGGGTAAAGGAAAGACAAAGAATGACACTATGAAGTGGTGCAACTTCCACAAAATCCCCTGGCACAACACCGATGAATGTCGCTTGAAACAGTCAGTGGTTAAGGTCAAAGACAAGGGGTCGAATCCTGATTTAGAATCTGATCTAGAAAATATTGAAAACAGACAGATCATTGATGCGGACCTTGCTACTACTGTCGCAACCGCAACAATTCAACGAGAAGAACCAGTAGATCTGAAAGAGGGGGAGCGTCTCTTCCATTCATAGATGTGGGTGAAGAGGACCCCATTGCATTTCATTGTTGATAGTGGTAGCTAGAAGAACCTCATCTCAGTTGAGGTCATCAAACAGTTGGGGTTGTCAACAACACCACACCTGCAGCCATACAACATCGGGTGGCTTCACCAGGGACATGATCTTCATGTCAGCCAGCAGTGTCGCCTGTCTTATGGTATCCAACCCTTCAAGGATGAGGTAGTGTGTGATGTTTCCACTCTTGATGTATGTGATGTTGTTTTGGGCTAACCATATATGTGGAAACGTCATGTTATTTATGAGTCTCGACCTCGTAGTTTCATTATTACGCTGGGGGGCCAGCACTACAGGATACCAGAGGTAGTTCTAACTATTGTTCCACCAAAACAGTGCTGCAAGGTAATCTCTCATACTGCAAAATTCATCCTCTTCACAATTTGTTTAAAGAATGCACAGAAGGCCACTACAACCACTGCATCCTCAGCACCTTCTATCCAACAGAAGCAGATTGCAGAAGAGAAAGCAGATATTGTTTCTTCACCTACAATGGTGCCTACACAATGCTCCGTCAATCCCAGAGAAAACAGGTTGGTGGAACAGATTCAACCCCATCAGCAACAGGTTCGTGATAGCCTTCCACATACCAAGCAGCGCAACTTCTCCAACAAGGCACGCAGTTCACCAAGATTCGGATTCATAAAACGCTTTCCCCTCTTCCATGGGCACTCAACGCAATGGATACCATTGTTTCCTAAGGGGGGAGGATTGATCCAGGTGGATATTGGTGGCCACCCACATGTTCCAAATTCCAACTGTCTCAACTTGACAGTTTTCAGTTCAACATGTTTCTCTGTAATGGGGACATTTCTTTGTAATTGCGAGTTCTTCACTTACAGGGCTATCTTGAAGCCCTACACAGCATCCAGGTGAATATTGATGGTCGCCCACCTATTCCAACTAGCTTATTTGGAAGTTTTCATGTCAGTACATCTTTATGTAATTCCAGGGTCGTTTTGAAGCTCTAAGCAGTGTTTTCTTGGCTTGCCACAGTCAAACTATAGATAAAGTCAGAGTTTGACGGCATAATTCGTAGTTCTTGAAAAGACCTTTCCAACGGGCTATCACGCGCCTAAAAGGGAGATCGTATGCAAAAGTTACGAACCCGAAAAGTTAATGTATTAACTTACCTCAACGGGGCCCACATGACTTTTGACGCTTCATCTCATAGGGTTAGGTTTTTGGATGTCTAGGGTTTTGGCATTCATGTTTATCATAAAAAGGCCTTCAGAGCCTCATTGTTATCATCTTTTTGTAAATGAGTGTAGTCGTCACATCTCTTCTCAAAGATAAAGTTGTCATCATTCTAACGAGTCTTTCATTGATATATATCATGTATTGTTGTATTTCTCTACTTTATTAATATAAATCACTCGAGTTTTTCATTAATATAAATTGTATTTGTATACAATTTTTTTGTCTATTTCATTCTAATATCTCTGCTTTCATTTCATTCATATAAATCACTCTAGTCTTTCATTAATATAAATTGTATTTGTATACAATTTTTATGTCTATTTCATTCTAATATCTCTGCTTTCATTTCATTCCAAAAACAATCTCGATCAGTACTCCAATCAACGTCAGAGATGAGTGAAGGACGCAATATACAATCTAGTCTTGTAATAATTATTGCTTCCACCGTGCATACTAAATCGATGTACCAAATAAACAGTGTAAAGCTGCCAAGGGATCGCTATCTCAGCAAGTAGTCGAGTGTGAAAGCCCGTAAAATAGATCAAAGGTTGCTTCTTTCAAACTGTAATTTGCTTTCAAATTGAAAATAATTACGTAACAATTACGTCTCATCCAAGCCTGAAACTCCAAGATCTCCACAAATTCTTTCTTCGGAAGTGGTAAATCGAATCGCATTGACTCCAATTTAAAAATTGATGTTTCTGACCTGCTGATTAAGAGAACCCGAGGTAAACGAAGAAAGAGTGATTGCTCTTGCTGGCGGCCTTATCATTGGTGAACTTGACGCTCGAGCGGCCTCGTCCACGCAGACGAACGGAGCATCTTCTTGCTCTCGTCCTCCAATCGCTCGCAAAAACCCTACTGCCCGATTCTTCTCTACACAGAATGGTACGCTCCTCTCGTCATCAGGTCGTCGAGAAATACTACATACTTATAACTTCCATCGTTCCCAAAAACCCTATTACATTTGTATTTTTCATCAAATTTTAGTCCAAATGTTCGCTAAAAGTAGATCGATTGCACGACGAGCTCAGCATTCCCTACGACTTCTTCGACGCTTGAATACCTGCATAGGCCAGAGGAAAATATTTCCTTTTGAAAATGTGTGAAAATGTGTGCAAATCTCCAGCTTTTTCGTCAGAAAGCTCTTTTAGTGGCAATGGAATTTTCCCATCGCTAGCTCTTTTAGTGGCAATGGAATTTTCCCATATCACAATACAAGTGATATGGATGGAATTCATATTTTTCTAGTTTTTTTTGGTAGGTTTTTCGACGGTGCAGTTTTAAATTTTTGATCAATCCAGAATTTTGGTCGATTTTGTGAGTATCTTGGTTGGTTTAAAATGAGGCAAAATTCCGAAGATAAGATTTTGAAATGCATGAAACTTTGATCGTGCGAAACTCAAACTACCTCTGAAAATTTGGTTGGATTAAGGTCCATTTTTTTCCTAAAATCATTATTACTTATAAAGTGCCTAGTCTCACTTCTATTTTCACTAATCAATATATCCTTCCATTCCTCCTTCACTTCTTCCAATAATAGATGTTGAGCACAAATATTCAACACTTTCCCAGAATCACATGTTCCTATAGATCATGAGTGCTCAAGGTCATTAGATCATACACGTGATAAACCACGGGCCCATAAGATCATCTGCACACTCTTAATACCACATGATAACAATGTGGAGCCTAAAAATAGCCAAAAAAGTAAAATAACTAACAAAATTAAGAAGACAAAAAAGACAAGCGGAAAAGACACCAAGCCAAGTCGATTCATATGTATCTCAATGCTACATTAATAATACAACTCAATGTAACAATCCCACAACCTTATCATAATTAACAAGATCTAGTTAGGACTGAGGATTATATCTAACATGATTTGAGTGATAATACACTTCAAAATAAACAAGTTGTAATAGTTTGCTAAAGGTGGGAGTGAATTACATTACATATAATGATATAAATTGCAAATAAAAATTGGAAATAAAAATACTAGAAACATAATGCTAAAACACTTGAAATAATAAAGTGAATGTGATTAGAATATATATATATATATATATGATGCACATATCTTATGAAAGGATATTAACCCACTAGGCTATATTATATAATGAGATATATTATCAAACTCAATCTTAATTTTCTAAGTAATTACATGAGATTAATATAATTTCATCTTAAATTCTCACCATCAAAATGTAAAACTTTTCTCCATTTTTTCAATCTAAAAAAGTTTTATACCATTGTAGATTTGATTCCTATCGACAATTTGATCCTTATCGACGGAGCTATACTGGTGGTTATTAAAGAGACCCAATGCAATTTAAATCTCAACACATGTTTCATGTGTATTTTCTAATCTTGGTAGCTTTATAGCACTATATTTGTTTCCATGATTCACAAAATTTGCAAGTCGCTCCAATCTCGAACTCCTTGTATGGAAGAGCATCGTTGATTAGCACCGACGGAGATAGTTTGTTGAACTTTTTCGGCTACAACTACAAAATTCTGAGTCACTATTAGGGATGGTTGGTTGGTCCATTCTGAGTTGCATTCCAAATGTCTATCTACTCATACAAAGAGGAAAGGGTGGGACCAAAGCACCACGTCGACCCCTTCCCTGAATGCACAATCAAGATCAAGATTGTCGACTTGAGGAGGTCAACAAACATTGGAAGAGTTAATGACTCCAATTTGATAATGACACCACGTGAAAGAGTTAACGGTTGCATGTTCGGTACGGATATAAATGAAGTGATTGAGGTTGATGAAAATGACCACTGTAAAAAGGAATGACAGACAATAAGTTTCAAAGGATATGTGGATAAAGAAAAGGTGATCAAGTTTTGGGTAAAAAGTTTCCCTTTTACATGTCTTCGACAATATTAAAAAATCCTATGAATGTTCGATGATATAGTTTTTTCATAGCAAAGACAAACTTATAATATTTAATTTATGAAAGTTCAATGATATATTATTTTTTTTCAAAACAGGGAAAAACCTATAATATTCAAGATTAATTTTAAAAAACTTATAATATTTTGTCAAAATCTCAAAGCTTAACAACATCATTATATATAAACAAAACTTAACTATTTAAAATAACTTTTTTATGATCAATAAAGGAATATACTTCCTTTCTTGCTAAATGTCTCATTTATTAACCAATCAAAAATAGTTTGAGGTTATATTTCAAAACCACAATTATCTAATAATATGGTGAGATAAATATTATTTTAATTTTCTGAAATTATATTCTTAAATTAAAGTTTAAACAGAAAAATTATATGTACAACTCTAACAATTTTGTAATTGAAAAAAGATAATCATTTTAATTAATTAGAATGATGTCAATCAATTGATAATAAAATGACTTGGTGATGTCAATCAATCTTCCAATATTTATTAATAATAATAATCTAATTTTAAGGTCAGGCTAAGTTAGACACCAAATTGTTGTATGAGACCCCTTGTTAGTGGGATAAGTATGAAACCCTCTCAGTGAACGATTTTACTGTTAAAGTCTACAAAAGTGTACATACTACATACCCTACCTCCCTGATTTTACTGTTAAAGTCTACAAAAGTGTACATACTACATACCCTACCTCCCTCTAGATTTGAACCTGTAACCTTAAAAAAAAAAACACATGTATCTTTGTAATCTAACAAAAATTATAGTTTTATGATCTAACAAAAAAAACTAGTTATGTTAATAAAAAAAAACATGATAATGTGAATAGGTTGGTAATCATTCAATATTTTAATGGGAACTATTATATACATACTGAATGAGCTTAATGGTTAAGAACATGTGTTTCCTCCTAAAAAGTCACAAGTTATATTTTCAGATTTTACATGAAAATATATTATGTTTTAGAACTTATTTTATCTAAATGTATAAATTCATCCTGATTTCATTTTATGATACTTTTGTTAGATGGATTTTGCAATATTTCATTAGATTAGATTCTAGAATTTTGCTTTTTATGATATTTTTGTTATATGAATTTTTTTTATGATATACATTTTTAATTAGGTTTTATAAAAAATTTAATGATATTTTTTTATATGGATTTTACATGAAAATGTATGGCTTCCCATTTAATTTATTTCTAGAATATTTTTGTTAATATGGTTTCTTTTTATGATATTTTTGTTACATGGATTTTACATGAAAGTGTATTGCTTGGCATCTTTGATTTATTTCTATGATATTTTTCTTAATATGTGGTTTTTTTTAATGAAATGTATTTATTATATTTTAAGATAATTTTAATTATGCATAATATTATTTTATTTTTATTAAATATAAAATATATATAATTTGTTAATCATTGTTTATGGTAATATAAGAGTTAAAATTCATTTTTCTCTGAGGTAAGAAAATGGGTTAACAACCCAAGACCTATATTTTTTTTTTTGTTAACTATTGTTTATGGTAACATAAGATCTAGAGTTTGTCTTCCTCGGACATAAGGAAACAAGTTAATGCCCCAAGACCTAGAGGTATCTTACATGAGTAAAAGTCTACCCCCTTACGAACCACCAATGAGTTATTCTAAGTGGAGTGGTTTTTCTTGAATAATAGTGATGAGTCAACCTACATTCACAAATAGCAATCAATGATGATTATCCCCGTTGTTAATTGCCAACTGAGTTGTGATAGGTTTCCCATTGTGTAAAAAAAAGAACATAAGAACCATTGGCAACCTTTACTGGTGTATAGGAAATGTAATAGAGATGATGATGCACTCTCCAAAGATGTTCTTTCACTTCTGAGGAATTCAGAAGTCATGATATAGGCAAACATCAATCTATCATCTTTCTCCTTTGATTTAATTAGTCTTTTTGAAATAGCTCTCCCAATTATTAGCACTCTTTCATTTGGCAATTGTAATGATTTACTTATGAGATCACACTCTTGACTTTCTGGAATCTGATTCTGTTATTTTTAGTATTGTGATATATTTTCAAACTTGTTAATAGATAGTTGATCACTTATTTTCAAACTTGTTAATAGATAGTAACATCACTTATGTTGTATTGATTTGGTGAATTTTATATTTTTGTTATAAGATCATCGTTAGGAGGAAATTGAAATGTTG
>JASDQU010012658.1:140505-155391 GCA_032191745.1 Picea mariana
ATGGTTTTACCTTCACCTGAATGAGTGATTTGATATACTGATAGAAGGTTACAAGAAAGACTTGGAACACATAATACATCATTGAAATGACCATTATCTACTTGAATTGTTCCAGATCCTACAACACTAAGAGATCTATCATCACCAACAAATATTTTATTGGTGTTACATTCATTTAGAGCAGAAAATATGGCTTTATCATTAGCCATATGATAAGATGTTCATGAATCAATAAGTCACTCATCAGAAGAGGAAGTAGAATTTGTGTTGAAGGAGAAACCAAAAGCGGAAAGTGCATATCCATGAGAAGAAGAAGAAGAAGTAGAATCAATACTGATGTTGTGCTTCTTCATCATTGCTTCTAAAGTTGCCATCTTCTTGAAACATTTGGACTCATCGTGACCATCTTTATCACAAAAGTTGCAATGTCTGTCAGTCTTCTTATTTTTATATTTTGCTCATTTGTCACCATTAGGAGTTGAAGTTGTCTGAGCGGGTTTGGGACCCTTATATTGCTTGTTCTTGTAGCGAGGATATTTCTTCTTGGGATACTTGGGTTTATCTTTCTATTGGGCAACTAAGGCTTTGTTAGAGGTACCTACAGTGTTGATCACTCCAAGTTGTATAAGCTTATCTTCCTCTCTAATCAAAGTAGCACAAAAAGACTCAAGAGTGGGTTTTTTATAAGCTTTCCCTAGAGCCTCTCTCATGGCATAAAAGGTAGATACAAACACAGAATATGCACTACCTAGCTTAGAAAGAATAAGATAGATGCAACGCTCTTCCTACATTTTTATCTTACATTCTTCACATAAAATTCTGAGTGTTTTAAACTTAGATAATAAAAATAAAGAAAAGTCACTTGGACTCGAGGTCAGTATTTGATTTTCTAACTGCTCGAATAATATTGAGTTTACCAAACACGGATTCAATCTTGTCCCAAGCTTCTTCTGGGTCATCAATTTCTTGAAAGTGGTACCTTAAATCAGGAGAGATGGACATTTCGATTATTCCTCGTGCTTCATCACTCCTATTATCCCATTTGGCTTTATTATCATCATCAGTGGATGCTTTTTCCTTTCCCAAGGTAATCCGGTACAGGCCTTTACTTCTTAATAAATCTTCCATATGAGATTTTCATTGGAAGTAGTTGTTGTTGGTAAGAAAAACATTACTTGTAAAATCCATATTAAATATGCAAATAATGTGGATTAAAAAACTGAAACTGATAATCTGGATGGAAAGATCTCGAAAAGTTATGTGGTTTTAAAAAAAACGGCACTGAAAACGGACTTCCGATGTGAGAGTTATGCCCTTTTAAAAAAATGCATAAACGGTAACCAACTGACCACGTGATAGTGTAAGTTGTTTTATGAAGTGACCCACTTTTATAAAAAGAAGTGGAGATCACTTTTACAATGAAGTTACTTTATAACAGAAAAGTTGCATGCAAAATAAATAACTCTAAAATAAAATATTAAAGCTACTTATAGTGATTCACTTTTATACTTGAAGTGAAATACACTTTACAATTTTAGCATGAACATTTTCAAAAAAGTAACAAAAGAGAGACTTGAACTCAAGACCTCTTACTTAATAAGGCAAGTTTTAACCAAATGGTCTATTAAAACATATTGTAATGTTCAGAAGGATTGTTGTTGTTGTTGAAGGCCTTGGAGAGCATGCTCAAAAAAAACTATTTTCACACAAGAAAAAAATTTTGCTTCTCGATGACAACAAGGGTTAGATTTCTGTTAGCTTACCTGGAAGATGCACCTTTTCCTATTTGTTTCTGATTTTCCGAGATCGCATAGGGCGCGGGGCAAAGAGCATACGCATATCTAAAAGAGTGGCAACCTAAAAATAAATAATACAAAACAAAAATATTACTCTGCAAAAAATTTTAAAATGTGTATTCAAGCTTTATACATCCAGATCTGACTGTAGTGGTCGTATCTTGGGAAAACGAAAACCTTTTCGAGTGAAATGAAAAATGTTCCTAAATGAAACGAGTGCTCTGGGCACAATGGAACAGTCCTCTCAGCCCAAAAATGTACGAAAATGACAAAATGGAGATGAGGCAACTCGGCTTCACGATCTCAATCTACAATAGGAGCGGGTCTTCAAACAGGCTCTGATACCATGTTCGACAACACAGGTATTCCAACAGAGGACGAACACATTCAGTAACCACTCACATAACCAGATCAAATATCAACACACCGATGTTTTCAAGTGGTAAAACCCCTATGGGGGAACATCCACAGCCCCAGCGAACACGGCCACTTGGAGCAATTTATTAATGCAAAAGAAAAAGATTACAGAGAGATTTTACAATAGAGTTTCTCACAATTGATCATCAGCAAATGACCCTCCATGCTCTTTAAATAGAGATCATGGACCAATCGGGTGTTAAGCCATGGATCAATGGTCGTTAAGATCGAGGAGAGAATGAATCGTCGGATCACTCTAGGTTGGGAACATATCGTGACCGTCGGATTTCTTAATTACAAATGCATACTAATTCATACTAAAGAAACACACTACGAAACACATTTTTACCTAACGATATATTAGACCAAGTAGATCTTAAATAACTCCTAAGTGTCTAAATATCCTAACACTATTCACCTATGACTCTTTCATTTTTTCATAGACTGAATATTTACAATAATTTTACAATATACCATAATCCTCAGGATTAGGTATCTAACATTTCCCCCCTTAATATGAAGGGGTGTTTGTAAGTCCAAGCATATTTCTGAACTTTTCAAACTTTTCTCTTCCAAGCACTTTGATGAATATGTCTGCAATTTGTTCACTTATGGAACAATGTATCGACTCAATGGTATTGGCCTCTACATGATGTCGAATCAAATGTTACTTTGTGTTGATGTGTTTGGTTTGATCATGGAATCTAGGATTCTTCGCCAATTTGATTGCAAAAGTTAAGTACCATTCGCTTGTTTCTCTTGGAAATCCTATGTTATCTTCTTGAGCCACACAATCTTCTTTGTTGCCTCTACAGAAACCACATATTTTTTCTTTGTAGTTTAATATGTTTGAACAAATTGTGTGTGTGATATCCAAGAGATAGCAACCGATCCAAGACTCATGAGGTATCTTGAAGTAGACACTTCAATCTCCTTATCCCCATCAAATTTTGAATCTATATGTCCAACTAGTTTGAAGTCATCCACCTTAGAGTATTTGAGCCCAAAGACTTGAGTTCCCTTCAAGTACTTTAGAACTCTTTTTCAGCACACCAATGTCCTTCACAAGGTTTTTGCATGAACCTAGAAGGGATCCCAACTACAAATGAAATGTTTGGTCTGGTAGTAGTAAGGTAGATAAGACTCCCCATAAGTTATATATATTTAGTTGCATCTTCAAATTCATTCCCTTATTTTGATGTTAGCTTTAGATTTTATTCCATTGGAGTAGAGAAAGAGGATTACAATAAGCCATGCCAAATTTGTTCAAGAGTTCTCCAATGTAATTATTTTGGGAGATGAATACATGTTTTGGATTTTGAGTTACTTCAATACCCAAGTGGTAGTGAATATATCCCACGTCACCCTTCTTCAATCATTTATTTATGGATGCAATATATGCTTCATTGTTCCCTGTTATCAAAAGATCATCTACATACACCACAAGATATGCAATAGCTTTGACAACTTTCTTGATAAATAAAGTTGCATCATCAAGATTAAAATGTTTGAAATTGATCTTCAAAAGATGTTCAATTCATCTTTTCATACCAAGCACGAGGTGCTTGCTTTAGGCCATACAAATATTTGATGAGCTTGCATACCATAATTTATTGACCTTTCATAGCAAATCCTTCAGGTTGAGACATGTAAACATTATCCTTCAAGTCTCCATTCAAGAAGGCTATCTTCACATCCATGTGATGAATCTTCCACCTATTATGCGTTTTCAAAGCCATCAATGCAATAATGGTATCCCATTTTTTGTGAGGGAAAATTTATTCTCATAATCTATTCCTTCTTTATGTGCATATCTTTTCACCACAAGCCTCACCTTATGCTTATCAAATGAGACATATGATTGTACTTGTTCATGTAGACCCACTCCCAGCCAATTGGTTTGATTAAATTAGGTTTAGGGTTACGATCAGGTGCCAAGGAATCATGGGTGTCTATCTGCTAGAAGACTTGTGGAATGCATGTGGTTTTTGTTACCTTCTAATAGTGTAATGCTATGGTGGATGCCCCTTGTAGGAAATCACAGAAATTTTCAATGATTTGGGCGTTGCATTACCTTGATTAAATATTCCAGTAAAATGAAAGAAACAAGTTATGTTCCCAACGTTATTGTCATGTTGGACAACGTATACAAGGATAGGATGGTGCAAAAGATCATGGAGTTATCAAAAAACACATATTGCTCTGATACCATTGCCAAGAAAAGGATTAAATAACTCTAGGGATTAATAATTGTGTATTAAAGTGAGTGATACACACACACACACACACACACACACACACACACACACACACACACACAAACAAGTAACCTTTGGTTTCATCTTTCCAAAGGTCGGATGGTCCATCCTATTCACCTAAGACTCTTCATTTTTCTTCGAGATTAACTATTTACAATGATTTTACAATGTACCATAATCTTGAGGATTATATAATCAATGTTTGTCAATGTTTTCCATAAATAAAATATTTTGCACTATATCATTAACTTTTATGATATAGTGCAAAATGATTTAGTGCCTTGATTTGATCACAATGTGGAGCCAGAAAATAGCCAAGAAAGTGAAATAACTAACAAAATCAAGAAGACAAAGAAGACAGGCAGAAAAGGCACCAAGCCAAGTCAATTCATATGTGCATCAGTGATACATTAATAATACAACTCAATGTAACGACCCCACAATTGTATCATAACTAACCGGTTGTTAAGATCTAGTTAGACTTAACATTATTTCTAACAAACCCCCCTTTAATCCTAAGTCCATACAAATGTATCAACTCAGCAACAAACACTAGTGCAAAAGATGATAACATATCCAAGTCTTCAATTTGGAACTCATGGTATGAAAATTCATGAGTGTCGATGAAGATTTGCCTGAAAAATCGCCAAAAGTGGATGTTGAAACCAAGTCCAGAAAACTCTGTGTGTAACAAATGAATTAAACAACATGTAGGTGTTCACTGAAGTGAACCCAAAACTGATGAGAGAAAACCCTGATGAGAAGTGAATTGGATACACGTCCAACACATCCCAAATCCTAAAAATCCTAACAAACCTAAATACACCAAGCACAAATGCAGAATAAATAGATGACTTTTGTTAGATACGAAGATCATCCCCGTAAATTCCAAAGACTATCAAGTGAACAAATAAGTTCATAAACTGCTCTTAGAAAATGACACACTAAAAAACTATCAACAATCTTACTGACAAAAAAAAAGTGTCAAAAGGCATCCAAACAATGTATCCATCAAATCTTGTGTCCATAAGAAAATCCCATGGGTAGTAAACCACTGGTACTATTGCAAATCCAAATTGTCCATCAAAATGTTGAACTGTCATCAAGGTATCGAACTCTCAAACCACTATCAATGTCACAAGGTTAATGAAATCCATCAAATGCCAAAATGTGGCAAGTCATCCACCCATCCAATATCCATCAAAAAATCCCAAATCCATCATAAACTTCCAAGTGCTAAATCATCTCAGCGAAAATCCTATGAAGGTCAAAGTGACCAATCAAATCCATCATCAAATATATAATCATCCCGAATAAATGCAATCACAATCCTGAATTCATCAAACAATCACAATCTTGAATCCATCAAACAATCACAATCCCTCAAAAGACTGATGTCAAAACCATCAATTATGTATCTTGTATCCAAATCAAACATCATCATCAAAAACATTGTTCATCATCTTGAATGAACTGCAAACCATCAAGGTAAAGTTCAAAACTTGAAGTCTGACATCTCCTCACTAAGTTCCCCCCTGTCAACTGAAAGGTGAGAAGTCTCGATCATAAGATATACCCCCCTTAAAAGTGAAAAAGGGTAATCAAAATGTATTTGAGTGGAGTTGAAAGACTTGATATTCAACTCAAAATACAAACATCGGGTGGGCCCCGATATTTCCCTCAAATCATCAATTCTAAAACACTCAAAACCATCTACTGTGAAAATTGTTCCTTGCAAACATGGTTGTACCTATGTATGAACCTGTCGATAAGACTGCTCCAATAAATTGGATTCTAAACTCCAATGTCAATTCCCGAACCATTCAAAATGAATATGTTTCCGCTTGATTTTCTTGCTCTTATAGCACCTCATTGAGGGGTGATTGGTCTTCCCACAAAAACTAGATGGGTGAAAGTCAAAACAGTTTGACTCATCATGGCCAAATCTATGATAGTGTTTGCACTGTATGGATTTAGTATCCAATTGATCATCATACAAATGTGTAATACATGTAGTAACATCATAATCCTCGGCAATAACTTGTACCTGTTCCTTACCAATATCCTCAAGCTATGTCTTCCAATCATCATCCAAAAAACATCCACTCACAAAGTGAATAGGTTTGCAATAATTAGGAATATGAAAAAGGTTGTCAACATCCTTTTCATATCCTAAGCCATATCAGTTTCGTTTAAATTGTAGTTCTTCCCATGGCTGAACAATTCTAATTGTTTCCATACATTTATCTACAATTTTTTCTATTATAGGAACTTCATATAACTCATATTCATTTTGATGAGTGCCATCTTCAGTCAACTAAGTGTCTTCAATAAAGCCATATTCATCCTTAATTTCATTTTGATCGTCAATATGTAATACAGACAATGGATTATCCTAAAGTAGTATGAAATCACATTGTCGATGTCGAAAGAGACTTAATTCATCATATAATAGTTTGTTTGAAGTTTGAAAATATCAATTTTCATGTGCATTGCTTTTAAGAAGGTAATCATTGTAGTAAGAGTACACTTGTTTATTGCAATTGTAGATTATGGAGTTGAGTTAAGTAATGTGTGTAGTATTGTAAATATTTCTTCAATCCTCACCATCATAAAGTGTGCACAATACGTAAGAGTTATAAGACTTAAAAGTTGTGAAGACCTCTTTTTAGAACACCTTAAAAAATATGAAGGCAACCTCTTTGAGAACCCTCTATTCCATTTCAGGTGGGTTGTACAAAAAACATGAGCCAAAAACCCTTGCTTACAACTTTTAAAAATTTACTTCAACAAGGAAGTCAATAGACAAATGCAAGAGAGTTGTTGAATGATAGAATCAGGAAAGTTGATCAAACATCAAGTGAAAATGATTTATCATGTTATTGTTGCCAATAAGTATCTTGTTATTCGTGCCAATATTGTCACAAGTTGTCCTTCAATTATTAGAATGCTTGTATATTTTGTATTTGTGGGCTTGAATTGGATCCATTTTAATGTCGTAGTTCCATACGAAATCGCTAAGATGACAAAACACCAATAGTGACCAAGGCACACAAAAATACACTCATTTATAAAAAAGCACAAAAGACACATGATAACACCTTAATGCACCTTATAACTCCAATTCCAATTTATCAAGCTCTCTTATAACTCCTTTTAATAAAATCCTTATGACTCCTTTTATAATAAGATGTCCTTATAACACCCTTCTTATAACTCCTTGAGTACAGATCAAATCCTTATCACTCTGATTAACATCTTATGACAAGTAATGGTACATTCAATTCATGATACAATAAATTAAATAACTTGTAGTCCTTTCTTTGAGTGCAAATGTAATAACCCTGAAAAATGGGCTATCATTACTAGAGATATTGACAAGCCGACATTATAGCTCTCCCCATAATAAACTCTCAATGCAAATTCTTTTTTTTTAATAATACAACTTTAGGGTTTCACCTAATTTTCTTAGGGTTTCATTTATCATGCATAGGCGGTGAGTCGAATCTTTACCATGCGTCCATGAGTTGAGTGCAAGTTTGCTTCGATAGGTCCCTTCACGTTTACATCCTTCTACTCCTTTCAAACAGATCGTGGCCAGAAATCAATTGACGTCACATTCGCTTTCACGTTGAATTTACATATAAGTACTTGATCCAGGTGGATATTGGTGGCCACCCACCTCTTCCAAATTCCAACTGGCTCATCTTGACAATTTTCAGTTCAGCATGTTTTTCTGTAATGGGGACATTTCTTTGTAATTGTGGTTTATGCACTTATGGGGCTGTCTTGAAGCCCTACACAGCATCCAAGTGGATATTGGTGGTCGCCCACCTATTGCAACTGGTTTATTTTGGAAGTTTTCATGTCCGTACATCTTTATGTACTTCCAGGGTCGTTTTGGGGCTCTAAACTGTGTTTTCTTAGCTTGCCACAATCAAACTGTAGACGGAATTAGAGTTTGACGGCATAATGTGTAGTTCTCGAAAACACATTTCCAACATGCTATCACACGCCTAAAACAGAGGCCGTATGAAAAAGTTACGACCCCGGGAAGTTAATGTACTAACTTACCCCAACAGAGCCCACATGACTTTTGGCGCTTCATCTCCTAGGGTTAGGTTTTTGGATGTATAGGGTTTTGGCATTCATGTTTATCATAAAAATTCCTTCAGAACCTCATTGTAATTATCTTCTTGTGAATGAGAGTAGTCATCACATCTTTTCTCAGAGATAACACTGCAACCATTCTAGTGAGTCTTGCACTCTATATTTTTACAGTCTATGTACATTTCTTTCATTAATAGAAATCATTTATTGTTGTATTTCTTTGTTTTTAGTAATTGTTATGTGTATTTCATCGTAATATCTTTGCTTTCATTTCATTCTGAAAATAATTTGGATCAATGGTATCAGAGCAAATTGTTCTTGATCATTTTTCAATGCATGTCCCCGACAAGGTCCGAGTATAGCAAGTTGGATCTTGAGCTTGTCTCTCTTGAGGACAGTCGCTCTCACATGCCCAAGAAACCCTCTATGGAAGCAGAAAAGAAAAACAACAGAGCAGAAGATCTTATTAACATGTTGCTTCAACAAGCTCTCACATGACAGAGGGACGAAATGATGGAGGATTTTTCCCACGTCCTTCAACGCCTGTCGATAGCAACAAGTGCATCTTCATCAAGCGACCACTTTGGAGGAACCTCTCCCTTCAAGGTACAAGTTAATTTTGATATTCTCGTATTTGAAGTTCAGATAGATGTGGACGCCTTAGAAAAATGGTTGAATCTGCTAAAAGGTTATTTCTTTGTTCACATTTTTTCCGAAAGGGAAAAGATCACCTTCACACTCCTCAAGGCTCTCCCCCATCTCAAACATTGATGGGAAACTTACTGGGAGCAAAGTTCCACAGAGGAATCTGGAATATATGGGGTCGAGCCCACTTGGGATTTTTTTGTGGATGTGGTCAAGGAACAATACTACCATGTTGATAAACATGAAGACCAGTACATGAGATGGACCACACTGCGACAAGAGAAGAGCCAAACAGTGTTCACAAATATTTTCCATACCTTGCGCACCAAGCTGGGTATCAAAGACTTCGAGCGACAATTGGTTCTGAAATACCGTGGGGCTCTACATAGGTACATCCAAACCGAAATGGATTTCCTAAACATCTCATCATTGGGGGCTGCCTGTCGATATGTTGTCAAAATAGAGCAGAAATTTAGGCACTAGAACAAATGGGAGTTCGAGTCTGCACATCCGCAAAAACCAAAGCATGGTAAAGACAACCCTACCCAACATCCTTTCGAAAACCATTCCAAGACAAAGGAAAATAAGGGTAAAGGAAAGACGAAGAATGACACTGTGAAATGGTGCAACTTCCACAAAATCCCCTGGCACAACACCGATGAATGTCACTCGAAACAGTCAGTGGTTGAGTACAAAGACAAGGAGTCGAATCCTGATTCAAAATCTGATCTAAGAAATATTGAAAACAGACAGATCATTGATGCGAACCTTGTTGCTACTGTCGCAACCGCAACAATTCAACGAGAAGAACTAGTAGATCCGAAAGAGGGGGAGTGTCTCTTCCATTCACATATGTGGGCGAAGAGGACCCCATTGCATTTCATTGTTGATAGTGGTAGCTAGAAGAACCTCATCTCAGTTGAAGTCATCAGACAGTTGGGGTTGTTAACAACACCACACCTGCAACCATACAACATCGGGTGGCTTCACCAAGGACGTGATATTCATGTCAGCCAGCAGTGTCACCTGTCTTATGGCATCCAACCCTTCAAGGATGAGGTAGTGTGTGATGTTTCCCATCTTGATGTTTGTGATGTTGTTTTGAGCTAACCATATATGTGGAAACGTCATGTTATTTATGAGTCTCGACCTCATAGTTTCATTATTACTCTGGGGGGTCAGCGCTACAGGATACCAGAGGTAGTTCTGACTATTGTTCCACCAAAACAGTGCCGCAAGGTAATCTCTCATACTGCAAAATTCATCCTTTTCACAATATGTTCAAAGGATGCACAAAAGGCCACTACAACCACTGCATCCTCAGCGCCTTCTATCCAGCAGAAGCAGATTGCAGAAGAGAAAGCAGATATTGTTTCTTCACCTACAATGGTGCCTACACAATGCTTCATCAATCCTAGAGAAAACGGATTGGTGGAACAGATTCAACCCCGCCAGCAACAGGTTCGCGATAGCCTTTCACATACCAAGCAGCGCAACTTCTCCAACAAGGCACGCAGTTCACCAAGATTTGGATTCAGAAAACGCTTTCCCCTCTTCCACAGGCACTCAATGCAATGGATACCATTGTTTCCTAAGGGAGGAGGATTGATCCAGGTGGATATTGGTGGCCACCCACATGTTCCAAATTCCAACTGGTTCAACTTGACAGTTTTCAGTTCAACATGTTTCTCTGTAATGGGGACATTTCTTTGTAATTGCCAGTTATGCACTTACAGGGCTATCTTGAAGCCCTACACAACATCCAGGTGAATATTGGTGGTCGCCCACCTATTCCAACTAGCTTATTTGGAAATTTTCATGTCAGTACATCTTTATGTACTTCCAGGGTCGTTTTGGGGCTCTAAATAGTGTTTTCTTGGCTTACCACAATCAAACTGTAGACAAAGTCAAAATTTGATGGAATAATGCGTAGTTATCGAAAAGACCTTTCCAACGGACTATGACGTGCCTAAAAGGGAGATCGTATGCAAAAGTTACGACCCCGAGAAGTTAATGTATTAACTTACCTCAACAGGGCCCACATTACTTTTGGCGCTTCATCTCATAGGGTTAAGTTTTTGGATGTCTAGGATTTTGGCATTTATGTTTATCATAAAAAGGCCTTCAGAACCTCATTGTTATCATCTTTTTACGAATGAGTGTAGTCGTCACATATCTTCTCAAAGATAAAGTTGTCATCATTCTAGCGAGTCTTTCATTAATATAAATCATGTATTGTTGTATTTCTGTGTTTCTGACAATTTTTATGTGTTTCATTCTAATATCTCTGCTTTCATTTCATTCCAAAAATAATCTGGATCAGTGCTCCAATCAACGCAATCAACGTGAGAGATGAAATGAGTGAAGGACGCAATATACAATCTAGTCTTGTAATAATTATTGCTTCCACCGTGCAAACTAAATGAGCATACTAAATCGATGTACCAAATAAACAGTGTAAAGCTGCCAAGGGATCGCTATCTCAGCAAGTAGTCGAGTGTGAAAACCCGTAAAATAGATCAAAGGTTGCTTCTTTCAAACTGTAATTTGCTTTCAAACTGAAAATAGTTACGTAGCAATTACGTAACAGAGGAATCCTTCCTCATCCAAGCCTGAAACTCCAAGATCTCCAACGGATTCTTTCTTCGGAAGTGGTAAATCGAATCGCATTGACTCCAATTTAAAAATTGATGTTTCTGACCTGCTGATTAAGAGAACCCGAGGTAAACGGAGAAAGAGTGATTGATCTTGCTCGCGGCCTTATCATTGGTGAACTTGACGCTCGAGCGGCCTCGTCCACGCAGACGAACGGAGCATCTTCTTGCTCTCGGCCTCCAATCGCTCGCAAAAACCCTACTGCCCGATTCTTCTCTACACAGAATGGTACGCTCCTCTCGTCATCAGGTCGTCGAGAAATACTACATACTTATAACTTCCATCGTTCCCAAAAACCCTATTACATTTGTATTTTTCATCAAATTTTAGTCCAAATGTTCGCTAAAAGTAGATCGATTGCACGAGGAGCTCAGCAATCCCTACCACTTCTTCGACGCTTGAATACCTGCATAGGCCAGAGGATGGTTGGTTGGTCCAAAATTCTGAGTCACTATTAGGGATGGTTGGTTGGTCCATTCTGAGTTGCATTCCAAATGTCTATCTATTTATACAAAGAGGGAAGGGTGGGACCAAAGCACCACGTCGACCCCTTCCCTGAATGCACAATCAAGATCAAGGTTGTCGACTTGAGGAGGTCAACAAACACTGGAAGAGTTAATGACTCCAATTTGATAATGACACCACGTGAAAGAGTTAACGGTTGCATGTTCGGTACGGATATAAATGAAGTGATTGAGTTTGATGAAAATGACCACTGTAAAAGGGTATGACAGACAATAAGTTTCAAAGGATATGTGGATAAAGAAAAGGTGATCAAGTTTTGGGTAAAAAGTTTCCCTTTTACATGTCTCCGACAATATTAAAAAATCCTATGAATGTTCAATGATATAGTTTTTTCAAAGCAAGGACAAACTTATGATATTCAATTTATGAAAGTTCAATGATATATTATTTTTTTTCAAAGCAGGGAAAAACCTTAAAAACTTATAATACTTTGTTAAAATCTCAAGGCTTAACAACATCATCATATATAAACAAAACTTAACCCTTTAAAATAACTTTTTTTTATGGTCAATAAAGGAATATACTTCTTTTCTTGCTAAATGTCTCATTTATTAACCAATCAAAAATAGTTTGAGGTTATATTTTAAAACCACAATTATCTAATAATATGGTGAGATGAATATTATTTTAATTTTCTGAAATTTATATTCTTAAATTAAAGTTTAAACAGAAAAATTATATGTACAATTCTAACAATTTCGTAATTGAAAAAAGATAATCATTTTAATTAATTAGGATGATGTCAATCAATTGATAATAAAATGACTTGGTGATGTCAATCAATCTTCCAATATTTATTAATAATAATAATAATAATAATAATCTAATTTTAAGTTAGACACCAAATTGTTGTATGAGACCCCTTGTTAGTGGGATAAGTATGAAACCCCCTTAGTGAGCGATTTTATTGTTAAAGTCTACAAAAGTGTACATACTACATACCCTACCTCCCTCTAGATTTGAACCTGTAACCTTAAAAAAAAAACACATGTATCTTTGTAATCTAACAAAAATTATAGTTTTATGGTCTAACAAAAAAAACTAGTTATGTTAATAAAAAAAAACATGATAATGTGAATAGGTTGGTAATCATTCAATATTTTAATGGGAACTATTATATACATCCTGAGTGAGCTTAATGGTTAAGAACATGTGTTTCCTCCTAAAAAGTCACAAGTTATATTTTCAAATTTTACATAAAAATATATTACGTTTTAGAACTTATTTTATCTAAATGTATAAATTCATTTTCATTTTATGATACTTTTGTTAGATGGATTTTGCAATATTTCATTAGATTAGATTCTAGAATTTTGCTTTTTATGATATTTTTGTTATATGAATTTTTTTTATGATATACATTTTAATTAGATTTTATAAAAAATTTAATGATATTTTTTTATATGGATTTTACATGAAAATGTATGGCTTCCCATTTAATTTATTTCTAGAATATTTTTGTTAATATGGTTTTTTTTTATGATATTTTTGTTACATGGATTTTACATGAAAGTGTATTTTTGTTAATATGGTTTCTTTTTATGATATTTTTGTTACATGGATTTTACATGAAAGTGTATTGCTTGGTATCTTTGATTTATTTCTATGATATTTTTTTTAATATGTGGTTTTTTTTTAATGAAATGTATTTATTATATTTTAAGATAATTTTAATTATGCATAATATTATTTTATTTTTATTTAATATAAAAAATATATAATTTGTTAATCATTGTTTATGGTAATATAAGAGTTAAAATTCATTTTTCTCAGAGGTAAGAAAACAGGTTAACAACCCAAGACCTATATTTTTTTGTTAACTATTGTTTATGGTAACATAAGACCTAGAGTTTGTCTTCCTCGGACATAAGGAAACAAGTTAATGCCCCAAGACCTAGAGGTATCTTACATGAGTAAAAGTCTACCCCCTTACGAACCACCAATGAGTTATTCTAAGTGGAGTGGTTTTTCTTGAATAATAGTGATGAGTCAACCTACATTCACAAATAGCAATCAATGATGATTATCCCCGTCATTAATTGACAACTGAGTTGTGATAGATTTTCCCATTGTGTAAAAAAAAGAACATAAGAACCATTGGCAACCTTTACTGGTGTATAGGAAATGTAATAGAGATGTTGATGCACTCTCCAAAGATGTTCTTTCACTTCTGAGGAATTCAGAAGTCATGAGATAGGCAAACATCAATCAATCATCTTTCTCCTTTGATTTAATTAGTCTTTTTGAAATAGCTCTCCCAATTATTAGCACTCTTTCATTTGGCAATTGTAATGATTTACTTATGAGATCACACTCTTGACTTTCTGGATGGAATCTGATTCTGTTATTTTTAGTATTGTGATATATTTTCAAACTTGTTAATAGATAGTTGATCACTTATTTTCAAACTTGTTAATAGATAGTAACATCACTTATGTTGTATTGATTTGGTGAATTTTATATTTTTGTTATAAGATCAT
>JASDQU010012658.1:171116-183948 GCA_032191745.1 Picea mariana
TCTGGATTTGAACTTATAATCTCTTAAGAGGAAACACATATTCTTAACCATTAGGCCCACTCAAACTGTATATATTTAGTTATTATATATATCTAATTTACACAACATAATAACTAATTATGTAGATTATTAAGTTATTACTCATATAACCTATAATTGACTATTTGGTATCATTGTCTACAAACATATAATATCAATTTATAATACATATGGAATATATTAATATATAGTACATATTTAGTTAGCATAAAGATTTAACTATATATAATAGATATTAATTAACATTATATTTAAATTTATATATATAGTGAGTATAGATACTTACATATTTAGCGTATACTAATTTTATATTTATTTATTTATTTTACAGTTACTCATTATAGTTGTAGCTTATTTTTATATATAATTAGTTATTATATATATCTAGGACATGAATATATTATAGTACTAATTAGTTATTACGTTAGTACATTTAAAGTTTTTTGTTAGGGTCTTAACCCGCACATAGGTAGATCAATATATTCGGATGTAATAAAGGTCAATATTAATAAGGTATTTCAATAAAATAGAATAAGGCGGATGTAAGAAGACCTAATAGAAGCTTCTGCTTTTAGAAGGATCTTCCTCTAGATGCTTCTCTTGATAAACATATTTAGTATAAATAAGGGTCGAGGGTATGAAAACCCTAACTTGGAGATTATTGTAACAGAGCGTTGCTCGACTGAAGGTTGCCCCCTCGAAGAGGCCCATGAACATTGTTTTTATGAATCAAAGTGTTATCTCTGTTGTTATTCTTATATCATTTATGTGTTATTGTGGAGATTATGTTGGTTATATTACCGTTATTCTGCCATTTCTAGCATTTTATTTATGTTCTGCATACTTTTTATATCTGGTATATTACAAGTGGTATCAAAGCACTTTCCTTGGCAAAAATTGTGGGAAATTTTTTTCAGGATATAGACGTATTACGACGTCTTTAAGCCACAGAGATCTGTCATTACGCGCATAAACCCGCGATTGAGGGATTTATACACGTAGGAAATACAAGTGGTTCTTAAGCGCACATCTGTTGGCCACCCTTATAACCCCTGTTGGTACCCCTTCGAGTGGTAGCGCATCAGACAGCACCTATGTAAGGATCGGCCTAGATTTCCTAAAGCTCTCTTTAGATAAACCGATCGGTCGCCTGACTGTTATAATGCCACCGAGAACAACACTCGGGAAGATACTCTCTAGTACCTGGGTAGTCGAGTAGTACAGCTAAGGGTACGGTCTATCATCTTTAGTTAGTGCCCTGAGATATTGGGTCGAGTACCACTGTTGGACCCCGCACGTATATCAGAGAGCTATAGCACAGGGAAAACCCTTGTCTGTAGAACCCTTGAATACCTAACCCTTGGGGGACAGAAACATAAACAAATTAAAACAGACAAGATCTATTGTCGCGCAACTGTGTTCGGGTTGCCAAGTAAATACACATTTCTTTTTGGTTAAGCATTTGGGGATTTCATCGTTGCAGTATTCTTCAAACCTTTCCATTGGATTCATCTCTTCGCCCTTATCACATTCATCCATATCATTTTTCGGCAAAATTTTTTACTCCGCCCGTCCCTTTTCAGTTCACCCATCCTCATGGCCCATACCCGTAGCCAAGACCTGGAAACTTGTTTCAACACCTTGCAATCTCGTTTCCTCGAGATCCAAAAAGAAGTGAAACCACTCAGTGCTATTGTTGCCTCCATCGATACATCCATCAATACAACCATGCAGTCCTCAATGGAGGAAGTCAAACAAGAACTAACCACCCAACTTGAATCTGTCTTTGCATCACTCTGCACTAAACCCGTAAATCCCACTACTCCCTCCGCCCCATTAAAGATCCAAAAAATGACCAGGGCTGAAATGGCTGAACGTCAACTCAAAGGCCTTTGTTATAATTGTGATGACAAATATTTCTCGGGCCACAAGTGTAAGGAACTTGTGTCTGAGTCACCTGAAATCACTGACATAACCCCTCCCTCAAACCCTTTCGAAGTGGAACCGGTCATTTCCCTCAATGCTCTCACTGGCTTCTCCGCTCCCCAAACCCTCAAGTTAATCAGTTACATCAAGCATCAGACGGTCATCATTTTGGTTGATAATGGAAGCACCCATAATTTTATTCATCGTCGCATTGCCCAAGAAACTCATTGCTACATCCATGCCGTCAACAATTTCCAAATCATGATTGTCAATGGTGGTTCCATGAAATGTGGAGGGCGCTGTGAAAATGTGCGTCTCCAAATCGGTGACTACCACCTAAAATCCCATATGTTTTCTATCGACATGGGTGGTTGTGACATTGTGTTGGGTGCAGACTGGCTAAGAACTCTGGGTCTCATTCTCATGGATTTTAAGGCATTAACCATGCAATTCGACCAGGAAGGCCACCAATATAAATTCCAAGGCATCACTATTGGTTCACCTGAGGTCATTAGTTCCCATCGCATGGAAAAGTTGCTCAAAAAAAGTCATTCTAATGTTATTGCCCAACTCCATGCCATACAAGCAACAGAGACACCCCCGGTGCTGCAAGACCTCCAAGCCCTCCTTTCTAAACATCAAATGGTATTTTCCACTCCCCAAAGACTCCCTCCTTCCTGCAGTGTTCATGATCATTCCATTCCCCTTGTACCTGGAAGCCTTCCTCCCAATATTTGTCCGTATCGCCACCCCTTTTTCACAAAAAAAATGAAATTGAGAAAATGCTCCAGGAACTCCTTAATGCGGGTGTTATTCGCCCTAGTACGAGCCCTTACTCTTCTCCTGTAGTCATGGTCCTAAAGAAAGAAGGTTCTTGGAGAATGTGTCCTGACTTCCGTGCCCTCAACAAACTGACCACTAAAGACAAATTTTTCATTCCTGTCATTGATGACCTCCTGGATGAATTGAGTGGCACCCAATTCTTTACTAAACTTGATATTCGCTCAGGCTATCACCAGATACGTATGAAAGAGGCAGACATTCCCAAGACGACCTTTCGAACTCATGAGGGCCACTATGAGTTTTTGGTCATGCCCTTTGGCTTGTGTAATGCCCCCTCCACCTTCCAAAGCCTCATGAATCATGTCTTTCATCCCTTTCTCCGTCATTTTGTCTTAGTTTTCTTTGATAATATCATCATCTATAGAAAAACCTGGACAGACCATCTTACTCATGTGGATCGAGTTCTCCATCTACTCTCTCGGCACCAACTTTTCCTGAAACAGTCTAAATGTGTTTTTGGTGCCTCGGAAGTAGAATACTTGGGTCATCTAGTTGGCAAGGATGGCATCAAGGTGGATCCGAAAAAGATTGAAGTTATGCAACACTGGCCGCACCCAAAGACTCTCAAAAGCTTGCGTGGATTTCTAGGCTTAACAGGGTATTATTGCAAGTTTGTTAAGAATTATGGAAAGATTGCAGCACCTCTCACTGCTCTCCTCAAAAAGAACTCTTTCACTTGAACTCCAGTCGTTACTCAAGCGTTTCAAACTTTGAAGACGGCCATGTGCACCACTCTGGTTCTGACCCTTCCTGATTTCACAAAGACCTTTGTGTTGGAATGTGATGCCTCAGGGAAAGGAATCGGTGTTGTCCTTATGCAAGAGGGTCGACCTTTGGCCTTCACCAGCAAGCAACTATCTTAAAGGGATCTGGGCAAACCCATTTATGAAAAGAAAATGTTGGCTATTTTGCATGTTGTTGATCTATGGCGCCCTTATCTCTTGGGGCAACGTTTCCAAATTAAGACAGACCATCAAAGCCTCAAGTAGTTTCTGGAACAACGCATTTCCTCCCCGGAGCAACAAAAATGGGTGACTAAGCTCTTTGGATATGATTATGAGATCATTTACAAGAAAGGAAAAGACAATGTGGTGGCAGATGCACTGTCCCAAAAATATGAAGAAGAAGGATCCATTTTTTCTCTTTCCTTCATTGTAGCAGATTGGCTCCAAGCTGTGCGCCAGGAATGGCTACAAGATCCCAAAAGTTCGCATCTGATCCAACAATTGCAGAGCAATGCTCCAACTCCCCCAAGGTACTCTTGGCTCCAGGATGAGCTTCGATACAAAGGCCGTTTGTATTTAAGCAAACAATCAAAGCTTAAATCCATGGTACTTTTTGAGCTTCATGCTACACCCACAACGGGGCACTCCGGGTTCACCAAAACCTATGACAGGGTCAAACGTTCTTTTTTCTGGGATGGTATGAAACAGGACATCCGTAATTTTGTCGTTGAATGTGAGGTGTGTCAACGCAACAAGGGAGAAACAGTCAAATCTCTGGGCACACTACAACCGCTTCTGATTCCACCTGTTGTTTGGAAGGATATCTCTATGGACTTTATTACTGACTTACCCAAATCGGGAAATAAATCAGTCATAATGGTGGTTGTGGATCGTCTTTCCAAGTATGCTCATTTCTGCGCTCTTCAACACCCATTTACTGCATCCACGATGGCTCAAATTTTCATGGACCAGGTCTTCAAGCTTCATGGCATGTCACACTCTATTGTTTCTGATCGTGACCCAACTTTCACAAGCAATTTTTGGCAAGCACTGTTTAAGCTACAGGGCACCCAATTGCATCTCAGCACAGCTTATCATCCCCAGACTGATGGTCAAATGGAAGTTGTCAACAAGTGTTTGGAAACATATCTAAGGTGTTTTGCCTCTGAAAAGAAAAATCAGTGGGCTCAATGGTTACCCCTAGCTGAATGGTGGTACAACACTTCCTACCATACAACTACATGCATGACTCCTTTTGAAGCGATATATGGACAGAAGCCACCTTCAGTTTTCTCATACTTACCGGGTACCTCGAAGGTCCAGGCCGCTGACCAAACACTTACAGTTCAAGAGGATATTCTTCGTACCCTTAAAGAGAACTTGGTCATGGCACAGAATCGCATGATGCAACAAGCAAATCAAGGTCGCTTTGAACGTCAATTTGCAAAAGGGGATCAGGTGTTTCTGCGACTGCAACCATACAAGCAAACTTCTCTCAAGGCCGAGCATTGTCAAAAGCTAGCGCCCAAATTTTATGGTCCTTATATAGTTCTCAAGCGTGTGGGACAAGTCGCCTATCAGTTAGCTATGCCCAGTCAGTCGAAGCTACATCCGGTTTTTCATGTTTCATGCTTAAAGAAGGTGATTGGAACTAGGTGCCAAATTCAAACCAACCTTCCCGAGTTAGCTGAAGAATGATCCATTTGGCTACAGCCAGAAGCAGTTTTAGACCAGCGTGAGCGTCGCCTGCGTCAGAGAACCATCAAGGAAGTGCTAGTCCAGTGGAAAGATACAACTCCGGCAAATGCCACTTGGGAACCAGCTACCATTCTGAAGCGGTTTCCACATCTCAAGCCTTAAGGACAAGGTTGTTTTTAAGCGGGCGAACATGTTAGGGTCCTAACCCGCACATAGGTAGATCAATATATTCAGATGTAATAAAGGTCAATATTAATAAGGCCTTTCAATAAAATAGAATAAGGCAGATGTAAGAAGACCTAATAGAAGCTTTCGTTTCTAGAAGGATCTTCCTCTAGATGCTTCTCTTGATAGACATATTTAGTATAAATAAGGGTCGAGGGTATGAAAACCCTAGCTTGGAGATTATTGTAACAGAGCGCTGCTCGACTGGAGGTTGCCCCCTCAAAAAGGCCCGTGAACATTGTTTTCTGAATCAAAGTTCTATTTTTGTTGTTATTCTTATATCATTTATGTGTTATTGTGGAGATTATGTTGGTTATATTACTGTTATTCTGCCATTTCTAGCATTTTATTTATGTTCTGCATACATTTTATATCTGGTATATTACATCCTTGTTTTGGTATGCGACAGGCCCTCCAACCTCGGCTCAACAAAGGGTATGGGTCCCTAGCCCTCATTGGCCCTCATCAAAAGACAATGCTTCCAAGGTCAATTTTCGGACATCTCGTTCAAACTCTATCTGATGGAGGTGATTATCAAACCCACAATACTCTATGGCTCGAAGATGTGGGGATCGAGCTTGATACTGCAAAATTAGGCTCATTTGGAGAGAGTTCAAACCTTGCTTCTCAAACGCATCATCAAATGCAAACGTACAATTCCACATCCCATTATTCAAGCAGAGTTCAGCATCCAACCATTTCACCTCGAGGTTATCTTTCACTTGATCTTCTTTATCCATAGAGTCAGATCCTTCATGCTTCATGGACTCTACTACCAGGAGAGAGTGGCACCGCTATCTTTCACTTTGCTCCTCAGAGATGCTTGCCTCGAATCACTCCACAGGCACACGAGGTTGGTTTTCAAAGGCATCTCAGCTTCTCCAATCGATTACCATCTTCCCAAAGCACCTTCAAGTAATCCTTAGATCTGTTGATTCATATCATGCCGCGTAGACAGATTGTGAACCGGGACATCTGAGAGGGCATATACAGATTATATATTTAGCTCACCTATACCTCACCCTTGACGAGCCTAGGCTCGAAGATGTTCTACTTAGAGCATTTTTTTGAGTTGCGGGATGGTATCATTGTCCGCCCCCCATACACGTACAAACATTGGATGCATTCACTCAGGATCCATGTGGGACAGCTCCAAGTTGGTTCTCATCAACTCTGAGTGGACATTGATAACTATCTCCCACATTCTGATAGGGTATGCGAGATGTGTCACCTACAAGAGCCAAAGACAAAGAGGCACCTCATTTTATGGTTCCTTGTGTACAGTGAGATCAAAGGAAGTTAATGTTTCCTATACAAGGACTCGAGGGGTTCCTCTCCACTTTTGATATCAAGATCAGAGGTGTCTCGCTCTTTTTATTGGGGAAATTCTCAATCACAGATCCCAGCTCTTGCATGCCCCCCCCCCTCCCCCACCCGGGGAAAACTAGGAGGATCACATCATATTTCCATGCCCTTCCATCATATCGGAGCAACAGACGACAGTCCAAGTTCCAGAGTACTTCAGATCGTAGAGTGGTGAGACAATGAGTCTCCCCTCAGCCTACCCCCTTGGGAGATTGACCAATATGTTTGAGACTGGTCCGAAGGTGCAGGACCATCCATTCGACCACACATCCTCATTGAGACAGAGGGTTCAATGCCAGACGGATTCAAAACAGAGCACCTCTCACTCGTCAGATCGCCTCCTAGCCCCAGCAGAACAACCAAAGATATATTCAAAGCTTCTTTCCTTAGACCTTGGATGATAAGAGAATGGAGCTTCCTCGCTCCTACATCCCCCCAGGGTCATACATTCGGATCCCCCTCTAGTACTCGAGGACTCACGGTGAGACCCTCATCGCCCCCCCTCCCATCGGTCATCATATCCAAGAGACATTGACCTCATTGGCTTCATCCTCAGATATTTCTCTCTCGGATAGTATTGAGTTGTCCAACTCCTACGATGGACACTCTCACTTTTTATCACCGCACTTATGATATTGTTATATACACTTTAATTTTGGTTTTAGCTAGACCTAGGGCTTCGCCTAGCCAGATATTTACCTACACTAAACTTTTAGTTTTCCTCTTATATAGGAGCTGCTTTTCCACTCCCACATTGTACGCACACTGGAAGTATCCTTTAGTCCCATTGACCTACTTTTGTGGTCATTTGTTGGGCACTAATAAAATTATCTTGTTTGATCTTATCTTATCTTAGTTTTGTTTTCTTTTGTTTTTAGTTTCATGTTCTTTGTAGCATAAGTTTTTTGGCACTCGTAGGGTTTAGAATCTACAATTTAAGACCTATATGGATCTATCCCTGCATATTTTTTGCATTTATAGCTCGGTTCTGCTACCCTACTCATTGACTAATTGTCCTGAAGATGAATCCAGGTAAGGATTCGAAACATCGAACAAAATGAACTCCCATATGGATAATCCGGAAGATACTAGCTCTGAAAACTCACACCACAGAAACCTAAAAACAGTAAAAAGAAATACATCAAATATTCTATGAGCAATGTGTCTCCTAACTTAAAAGGAGAAAAAGGGTTGTAGTTCAAAAACCCAAGCAAGTACATTGTGGTATTGGTCAGATGAACACAACCAACCACCATATTACAGTACTAAATGTTGGACAACTGAGAGGGGGGGGTGAATCAGTTGTTATTGTGCTTAAACAATTATGCCCATTTTAAACTCTTTACAGAACACTCAATGACGATCACAATAATGCAGGGAAGTAAGCAATAGAATATTCAATATCAATCACACATATGAAATATGCAGAGACATATATTTCTTGAGGAAACCCATAAAGGGAAAGACCTCTTCTTCTTGATATAATAATTAATCTTTATTTTCTGTATATTATCATTCTTATGAGCTCCAACTCCTCTTGAGGCTACAACCTCTGTTTTACAAGCAGCAACTTGTTGAGAGCACCAACTCTCTTATTTCTCTAGCACCTACTAGAAGGAAGCACCAAGTCCCTGAGTGTTCCAGCACCAACTGGATGGAAGCACCAACTTCCAGTCACACAGGCACCAACCTGTATAACATAGAACAATAGTTCTCCCTTGCACCACCCTAAACCCTGATTTTTCTGGCTGCAACCAGATGGAAGCTACAACAACTTGTGTTCAAGCACCCACTTGAAACTCTAAGGACAACAGTCCTCCCTAGCACCTCCCTACCACCCTGAAATATAAATCTCTGCTTACTAAAATCTATTACAGTTTTACAGTGAATATCAATGGCTTACCAGTCTCATCATTGTTCTGCTACATTGCTCTGCTCTGCCTGCATTAGTGTCCTCCTGCTCGCCCCTTCTTGAGCTTTCTGATCTTCTGCGCTGTCTTTGTATGCGCACCTCGGCTTTCTCTTCCTTTCTCATATATGCATTTTTGTTCCTTGTTTCTTCTACGCTTTATGCTCTGTGTCTTATTTCCATTCTATGTGTTACGCCTCTTCTGTGCATTTCAACTCCTTCACACAACATGCTTCTACCCGCATAAATCACACTCAACAGAAGCAACCATCTCTTCTTTGTTCTGCGTATATTTATCATGCCTAGTCCTCTGCCAAATCATCCATGCAACTCATCGTCTTCTTTGGCGATTATACCGAGTCCGTTTGTCATCAGTGGCTTATCCTAAGATTCTTTGCCTTCTCGAGCAGTGCGACACTTCGTTTTCTTTGTCACAGTTGAGCTTATCCTCTCTGTTGCAGTTAGAGACTTCGACACTTTTCCATCTATCAATTGTCTCTATCATCAGTCTTCATTCCACTGGCAATTACCTCGAGACTCTTCAGCTCCTCTGGCGATCACCCTGTAGCTCCTCGAGTTCTATGGCCGATACAATCACTCTGTTCTGGCAGTTACAGCCAGTCAATTATGGCTTCTTTGGCTTCTCAACCCCTTCCTTCACGTGACCTTTGGCGGTGACCATATGCCTATTCTAAAGGCGCTTCCCGAGCTCCATTTAGTGAGCGCTGGCTCCTTTTCACGATATGACCTTGGGCTATGAACTTCACGTGACCACGTGATTGCGGGCGCGTCCATAGGCGGTTTGAGGGAAACCCGCGTCCTTTCTCCAAAGCCATGGTTTCGATTGCGGCCCGCTCATGAAAAATTAAGGCCCGAGCATGTTATGGCCCCACAATGCGACAGGACCATCGATCTCACGATCTTGACGGTGCTCATTCGATCAACGGCTCCGATCTATCTTCCTTTCCTACCTTCTTTCCTCTGTCCACGCACGATCCTTAGTCTCAATGATCAGGTGACATGTGGCCCTCCAAACAAAAGGAACGAGATCGATTTCACCTTTCGGGCTTCGAGAGTTTCGATTCTCAAACTTCGCTTGCTCCCAGAGCATTTCACCCGGAGTCCACGATCCAACGACGCGTGTCCCTTTTGGATCGACGGTCACAATCCCTTCAGGCATTCGGGGTTCGGCAATCTCAACTCTCAACTTTCCTTCATCCTTCCTTTGCTTTTTCCCAGAGCTATCTCAACTCTCAACTTTCTTTCATCCTTCCTTTGCTTTTTCCCGGAGCTGACAATCCATTAACGCGTGTCCTCTTTAATCCAACGACTATCCTCCGCTCCGAGACTTCGGCCTTCAGCAATCTCAAACCTTTTTCCTTCGCGTTTTCCCGGAGTAGTTTGCCCCGAAGTTCACGATCCATTGACACGTACCCTCCTGCACGATCAACGATCATAGGTGACTTCGACACTTCGGAACTTTAAGCTGATCGTTGCTTCATTCTTGTAGTGTACCTTTTTGCTTACCCAGAGCTTATAACGCACTATTTAACAATCTGTACACGCACTTCTCCATAATTCGTACACACATTATATAGTCACACGCATTCAAGTAATGAAATACATTTAACTCAGAGTAAAAACATACAATTTTACTGCTACGATTAACAATCCATAGCATTTAACAGTAATTAATATACACAGCGGAAATCATGATAATTTATGTAGCACAGTCATGCAAAATGGAATAAGAACTTAGTTAGATACTTATCTTGTAACAGTGGTGAAATCCACCAACCAAGTGCAGGCCTTCCACGAACCTCCCAGCCTTAGACCACACTGCTCATCATCTCAACAGTGGATCACCCCCGAGCTGGGACCGAGCTCCACCCCAAGGCAAGGAATCCTAGGCTAGGCTGAGGTTACAGGGAAACAACACAGAAATATCTGGAAGGATTCTTCCCAAAGATGCCATCTTACGCCCACTACTACCAGACTCCCATTCCCCACATGCCTGTTCCGCCTGAGAGTATACACCTTCACACGCACAGTCCATCGGTGCTAACCTCCCTCTCTGGGTCTCGGCAACAGGTCAGATCAGGAAGTCTCAGAGCCCGTAGCTGGTGCTGGGCACTCTCTGGAAGAAACCACTTCCCAGCAAACTCTTTCACCTGGAAAGAGTTGCTCACAGGTCTGACAACCTACCTCTTCCAACCACAGTCGCCTCCCTCACCAAAAGAGAGGTCATACACAAGCTCAGCGCAAGCTTACTCTGGCCAGTATGCCACGCACAGTCCAGCACTGCGTGGCCGCAACAGCCAATTGGGAAAAACAGACACGCGCTTCCCAAACAGGTTCAGGAATCACAGGATAGTCTCACGGTTTTTGGTTTCGAGATTGTACGAAGGTATTCTTGCAGAGGTCCGACGGGTTCACGCTCAGACGGTCGGGTAGAATGGAGAAGATCCCCCTCCCACAGTTCATCTTGGCTATTATATTTGCATGCACCATGGTTGACACTTGTCACCCTGGGAAATGCATGCGTTCCCATAGCATGCATCCCTTTTGCACGTTTTTCGCTTGCCAGGAACTTAGGATAAAATAAAATACACATGTATTTTAGGAAATAATATTAAAATATTATTCCCAGGCTTAAGCCCCCTAGGCTTAGCCCCTAGGCTCAACACTTAGCCCCTTTTTCCCACCTTCCAACCCCTAATCCCTTGCCCACTCTGTGGACGCTCAGTCCCCCTTCACTCATTCATCGTGGTCGGTCTGCACCTGGCGGTGTTTATATTTTATTAATCATTCTGCATGCATACATGTACATCAGCAGGCTCCTGGCCTTCAACACTTAGGCTCCATGGCCTAACAAACACATAAGCCTACCAGCTTATACAAAACATGGCTCACCAGCCTATAGACATGTTTACAATTCATTTCATATATCATGATTTGCAACGGGGCTCGACCTTGGGGACACTACAATCCCCCTCCCCTTATTTTTGCACTGTCCTCAGTGCAACTTACACTGTCTCTGCAAGTCTTTCAAAATTTTCAAAAAGATGCGGGTACTCTGCCCGCATTACTTCTTCATGCTCCCATGTCGCGTCTTCAGGACCGTACCAGGTCCACTAAACCTTTACAAGCTCTATAGCTCGATTCCGGAGCTGTTTGTTTTTCCTGTCCAATATGCGCACAGGATGCACTTGCAGGACACCTTCTGGTTCCACCTGGATCACAGTCCAATCGATAACATGATTAGCATCAGGTACATATTTCTTAACCAGTGAAACATGAAACACATTATGTACATTCATAGACGCAGGTAATGCAAGCATGTATGCAACTGGCCCAATCCTTTCCAAGATCTCAAATGGCCCACAAAATCTTGCTGCCAACTTGGCACAACTTCCCAGCTTCAGGGAACTCCTGTTAGTTTTCACTTTCAGGAAAACATGGTCACCCACTTTGAATTCTCTATGGGTTCTGTTACTATCAGCGTAACTTTTTTGCCTGTCCTGGGCAGCTTTCAGATTCTGTTTGATTTTTATCATTTGATCTTCCATCTCTTTGAGTAGTTCAGGTCCAACTACTACTTTATCAGATGGATTATCCTAGCTCACTGGAGTGTTGCACTTTCTTCCATAAAGTGCTTTGAATGGGCTCATCTTCAAGGATGTATGATACCCATTATTGTAGGCGAATTCTACCAAATGCAGGTAGTCTTCCCACCTTGATGGTTTATCCATCACATACACTCTCAGCATGTCTTCTATTACTCTATTTACTCTCTCTGTCTGTCCATCAGACTCAGGATGATACGCTGTACTAAAGTTCAGATTCGTTCTGAATCCTTTGAACAGTCCTTTCCAGAAATTTGAAGTGAATTAGGGGTCCCTATCAGACACAATTGTCTTAGGAATTCCATGCAAGCGTACAACTTCTTTTAAAAAGATATCAGCAACATCTGTTGCTCTGTGGGTGGTTTTCAGTGGAATAAAATGGGCAGCTTTAGTAAGCTTGTCCACCACCACCATGATTGAATCATGTTGCTTGCTTGTTCTGGGCAATCCTGTGATAAAATCCATTGTTACCAAGT
>JASDQU010012659.1:8192-27718 GCA_032191745.1 Picea mariana
ACTCATAATCATCACCAAGATCAATATGTGATTCTAATAATATGCCAATACAAGTATGCTACATCATCCATAAACCATGTGTCAACAATACTACTAACAAGTGTCTCCAACCATGTACCAAGTATGTACCAATCATGTATCAATTAATCATCAACTATGACTCATCAAGATGTACCAACATCATCAATTATACACCTCATGTATGTGCCAACTCATCAACTAATTGTCTCAACCATGTACCCATCATGTACCTCAACCAAAATCCCTCATCAATTTCATCATCCAAATATGATTTGTAACTCTGTAATAGACCTGGTGTATAAGATCACATACCTTATTGAATTCTGGCTTGTTCTAGACAGCGAACTTGTAGAGAGTTCCCTACATGAAATATTTGTTGTATGGATCTGAAAATGGTACACGGAATAGTACAGATTGTACTCTAACCAACACATTTGGTCTTACCAAATTTGGATCTATTATGAATAAGTTATGACGTTTTTACCCGAAACATCGGTTTTAGACTAGTTTCAGGACTAGCGACAAACCCCATTTTCCACGGTGTGTAACTCCAAAAATACAACGAACCACAAGCTGAAATTTGTATCACAGCTACTTGGATACATTTCCTTCATTTCCTCCCAATTTTATGGTCTAAATCATTCTAGAAAATAAGTTATTGCAAAAATGGTGATATGACCTGTAAATAACATACCTTAGAAATCATCATCAAAAGAATTTATCGTCCCTGGAATTTGGCCTTCTTTACTTTACCTTCCCTCTAAAATTTGGCTTAGATATCCTTTGGTTACCTCAGTTACCTGTAGATATTCAATAATCTCAATTGTAATTGAAATGAGAAAGCCTTGCCTCTTATTTATACTTTCATGTAGCTTCCTCAAGGGGTTACCTTTTAACCATCTTAATCCACTTTTCTTATTTTAGGGTTAACCCACTTCTAACCACTTGTCAACTTAGCAATTTCTTCATTAACTTTATTATTTAAATAAAAAAAAATTATTCACTTTGACTTATAGTATACTCATTACTTGACTTTATTATTTACCTTCTAAAATCTCTTAAACCACTTTGACTACTTTGACCTTTTGGGGGTTCTAGATGACTCATGCGGGTTCTCCAACTTCACATGGCCATAACTCTCTAACCCTGAGGAGTTATGTGACGTTCTACATACCACTGGAAATGGCATGACATGCACTATCCATATAGAATATTATTACCTGCAAATATATCAAAACTCATACCATTATCCATCAAACAAACGTGGGTCCATTACCTAAACCTTTCTCCAACTTTGCATGGCCATAACTCTCTAACCGTGAGGAGTTATGTGACATTCCACATACCACTGGAAATGGAATGACATGTACAATCCATAGGAATAGTATTACCTGCAAATATATCAAAACTCATACCATTATCCATCAAACCAACTTGGGTACATTACCCAAACCATTGTGCTATCAGACTTTCTTCAAGGGTTGATATCAATGACAACTAGCCCAATTAATCAACAATCTCTCCATTTGGAATTGATGGAAACAATCTGATGAAATAATGAATTCATGTCACTCATTCTCCTCCTTTACCTTTTGATTTACCTTAGCATCTGATAAATCTCTATCCCTTTGTCATCAATGACAAAAGTATCTTTCCATCTAGGGTTACTCCCCCTAACTGAACTGTCCTTTGGGATACTCCCCCTAACTGAACTCTTCCTGAAACTGATCTTCCAACATGAATTGTTGTCTTTATGGTGCTTCCTCATGTAGATCTAACACATATAAGATAAGCATTCAAATAATTCATTTTGGAGTAGAAATTACTCTGAGTCTCTGGCATAGATACTCAAAGGCTTCTCGTGGAAGTGGTGTTGTAAAGATGTCTGGCACTTGTTATTTTGTGTCCATGTATTCAAATATGATGTTCTTCTCTGTAACCTTTTCCTGTAGAAAGTGATACTTGATTGGAATGTTCTTCGTCTTGGAGTGCATCACTGGGTTCTTTGAGATATTGATGGTGCTTGTATTATCACAATAGATTGGGATGGGCTCATCATACTCAACATGTATATCTGTCAGAGTTTGTTTCATCCATAGAACCTATGTACAACATGTTGTTGTTGCAATATACTCTGCCTCGGCTGTAGATAAGGATATTGATGATTGTTTCATTCTTAGACATGATACTAAACACTCACCCAAGTAGATCACTGCTCCATTGGTGCTTTGTCGGTCATCAATGCAACCTGCCCAATATGGATCTATGTAGGAAATAAGTGATAGATCATTTCCTATTACATACCACAATCCAAACTCTTCTGTTGCTTTGAGATATCTAAAAATCCTCTTTACTGCTAATACATGTGATTCCTTTGGTGTTGCTTGAAATCGTGTTACTTTTCCAACTGCCTACATTACATCTGGTCTGGATGTTGTCACATATAGTAATATACCAGTCATTGACCTGTATTTCCTCTGGTATGTAGACTTTGAATCATCATCTTTGCTCAACTTGAAATTGGTTTGCATAGGAGTGGTAACTAGTTTGCAATCTTCCATTCCAAACCTCTTTAGCATTTATCTGATATACTTAGTTTGAGAAATAAAAAATCCTTGGTTTCTTTGACATATCTGAAGACCCAAAAAAAAGGATATTTCTCCAAGTAATGACATTTCAAATTCATTCTGCATATCCTTTGCAAATTTCTAGCTTAACCTGTCATTAGTACTTCCAAAACAATATCATCAACATAAATTTCAATTAATAAAATACTACCTTGAGTTACCTTGATGTAGAGGTTGTTGTATGCTCTTCCTTTCCATAGTTCGTAAGGAGTTTTTTCATTGTTGTTTTTGAGCATTACTTTATTTTGAATATGAACTTATGTATGCATTGCATGTGTCCAAAAAACATCTGTCAATTTGGAATCCATTAGCATTGTTCGAGCCATTTCATGTGTAATTATCATCCATTATGATAATGTTCCTTTGTCTCTGAACCACTCTTTGCACCAATCTATGAGTCCATGCTCTTGTCCACTGTCATATATCTATCCAAACCTACTAAGTTTTCTTATGAATCCATCTCTTTCCATACTGTCAAAGACTCTACTTGTGCAACTATCCATAATGTTGACACAATTATCACTATATTATCATGAAGTCTTGATTAATATATCAAACTGTACTTCTACTAATCGACTGCTCTGAATCTGCCTTCTAAAACTCTGCAAGTTGTTCAAAGGATGGTTCTTTGGTCTGTCACAACTATTTCATAGGCTCCCCCTATCTAATATTCATATTACCTGGGAGTATCTAAGTCGTATGGCTCAGAACAATTCTTGCTCTGATGTGTATTCATCATCATCTTCATTGGTAGATTCATCATCTTTATGAGCTTTGACTTCTGTCTTTTTGTCTGTGGATTCATCTTTCACTACTATGCCTGAAAGTACAATCTCTTGAACTTGTTCCTTATTTACTTGTCCTTCCTTTCTTTCAGTTATTTTCCAAACCTTTTTCTATCTGACATCTTTCTTTTTCTCAGTAGAATTTTCTTCATCTCATTTTATTGTCGATCTTGCGATCTTTGTTGGCCCTCGACTAAGTTTTGAGGAAACCTTGTTCAATTTTGGACCAAGTTTTGGACTTCAACGTGAGGATCGAAGATGAAGCACCATGGAGGAGCTGAGATCGCGGATCTCACTTGTTTTGTGGGCTATGTGGACCCAGAAAGGGGTTGAATAGGGTTTTTGTAATGGGTTATGGGATGTCAACCCATGGTTTAACCCGTGTTTAGGCCTTTTGTAAGGAAATGTAAAAGTATAAATAGATAATAGTGTATGGTAGAAGTAGAGAAGCAGAAGATATCTTGAAAGGATAAGTGCAAGTATTTTTGTTTTTCTTTGTGCAACAAATTGTGTATGTAAGGCTCTGTGCTAAACAAAGAAGTTGGCTTTGTGTTGTGAACTAGTTTTGGAAAGGAGGATCTGTCTCTCAGTGCACAGATCTCATGTCCTCTGCGAAGCTTGGCTATGTGGATTAGTGCACAAGAGTAGATGAATGTAACAGATTGAAGAATAATAAAGAAGAAGAAGTAGCTGGTGGACGTAGCCCCACACTGGGGTGAACCACGCATATATTGTGTCTTGTGGTTTCTCTATGCAATGTTGTTTATATTATGAATTTTCTTTTCTTATTATGTATGTTATATAGATCTATATATGCTTAGTTATTTGCATGTGTTAAGGATGAATGAATGTTAGATCCAACTCTGTGTTGTGTGCTAAGTAGTTGAAGTGCTTAATATTTATTGTTACTGCGCCGATCTATCTTAGGGTTTGTTCTACGATTTTAATAAATCTAATGAACTAATGCATACCATCTTATAAGTGCTATTAAAATACTTGTGAAGTGTTGTTATCACATATCTATATCCCAACTTGGTTACAGACACCTGAGTTTTGTAACCTCCCCTGCCTCTACCTCGGGTGAGACTTCGCCTACTTCATAAGTGTTGCTGAAAGGATCGGTAGTTAGTGTTTTGTTGGTGCAATGTTAGAGTGTAACCCTGTGTTTTCCCCTATGCCAACAATCTCTGATACCTCGTATTTGTTCACATGTTCTTCCTCTTTTCTTATCCATACTTTCTTATATCTGATATTAGTGTTCTCTTTCATGGAAGTATCGATCATGCTTCTACAATCACTAGCTATGTGTCCATAGTTATGACATTTGTAACACTCAATGTTATGTGCGGCCATTTAGACACTTCTTCCTTGAACATTTCTTTTATAATCCCTGCAATCTGCAACTTTATGTCCAAAATTAGTACAATAAAAACAATGACCATAAAATAAATTTCCATACATGAGAGTGATTGATCTTCTTTATGGTGTAGTCCTTCTGAATTTCTTCCTTGACTGATCATAGTCACAATTGAAGCTTCTTTGTGGCTTGACCACAGGTGGTCTTCTTGAAGATGTATCTTCAATAGTTTTCTTATAGTCTGGTTGACCATGATTCCTTCCTTTGAGTACTTCTACATAACTCTTTCTATTTTCTTCATTCTTTTTTTCTAGCAACCTAGAGTGCTTCTCTTCATTCTCTGTAACTGATGTGGATGTTTCTATCTCTTCAATGTTCTTTTCGAGCTTGATTATTTTACTTCTCAATGTGACAACTTCTTCGTCAAGCTTCTCAACCTCTTCTTCTTTCTTTAATATCTGAGACTTCATGACTTCTTATGTTCTCTTTCCTTTTTCAAGCTGAATTTTTAATGTGATTATTTCTTCTTCAAGTACTTTCTCTTCTTGACTAAACTCTAACTCAAGATGGTTTAGATCGTTAGTTATTCCCTTAAGATGATCTCTCAATATCTTCTCTCTCATTTCTGCTTCTTCCTTCTATGCTTCTATGTTGGCTTCCAAACATTGATTTTGATATTCAATATTTTCTTTGATCTTTCTCGCTTCTTCTAGTTGAGTTCTTAAGTTCTTGATGACCTGTTGGGATTCTTCAAAAATGTGAACATTTTCCTATTGTTTCATCAATTATTTCTTGAGTGACTTGTTTTCTTCTCTTAGTTCATCTAAAGCACTAATCAATTTTTCCTCATAATTGTCTTATTTTTCAATTTGTTTTTCAGTCTCATTTCCTTCATGGAATTCTATTTCAAGATGTCCATGTTTTTCACAATTAAATAAAAACAACATACCTCTGTTGATTATGTACTCTTCATCTTCTAAATCTGTTTAACATGGTGAACTTATTTCTTCTTGATTTGTACCTGCATCTTCTTTGGCATTTTCTGAATTTGTGATGGGTGAAGAATATATGTCATGTAAATTATCCCAAAGTTCTTTGGATGATGAACATTTACCAACCTTTTCTTTTAACAGATTAGGTAATCCTTCCGAGATGAAATCCATTTCTATTTTGTTATTCTTCTTCAATTCCTTCTTGGCTGCAATCTTTTCCCTTTTTGAGCTATCATATCCTGTAATGACTGATAGCCAAATATAATGCCCATGTGCTTGTAAAAATACTTTCTTCCTTATGCTCCACATCTCATACTTTAAACCATTCTGACCATTAAACAGTGGTACTCCATTCTCACAATAATCCATGATCTCCTTCCAGTGGTTAAACTGTTTCTTGAAGGAACCTGCTCTAATACCAATTGTTGGATTACTGTGAGAGGGCATGAATCAATAATAAATCAATTTAATCCTTTTTAACCACAATATGAAAGTGTTATATCAATGTAACATTATCATCCAGTAGTTTCATAGTAAATAAATAATGAAAACATGACCAATCATGCACACACACAATACAACAATGTTTTTACGTGGAAACCCAAAGAAGGAGAAAACCATAGATTTTTTTTTCTTATATGTCTTTAAGAATTACATTCATTGGAAGCACCAGCTTCCTTTTTTTTCCAGCTGCAACTGGAAGGAGGTTCCAACCCTCTAATTTCTAAGGATACAACCTAAGTGAAGCTCCAACTCCCCAAATCTCTAGCTACAACTAGAAGGAGGCTATGACCCCCTATGTTCTTCAGCAACAACCACCTGTCTTTTCCCCGTCCAACCTCCCTGACATAAAAGTAGAATGATGGAACCACTGTCACACTATCACCATGAGATATACTGTTGTAAACCTGTACCAATCAACCTGCACCAAATAACTTGTACCAATAACCTGAACCATGCACTTGTTTATGGTACATGTTGATTATAGGTTGTTTGGTGCAGGTTGATTGGTACAGGTTTACAACAGTATNTGACATAAAAGTAGAATGATGGAACCACTGTCACACTATCACCATGAGATATACTGTTGTAAACCTGTACCAATCAACCTGCACCAAATAACTTGTACCAATAACCTGAACCATGCATCAACTTGTACCTCAACCCATACCATAAACAAGTGCATCAACCATGCACCAACCTGTACCAAACAACCTATAATCAACATGTACCATAAACAAGTGCATCAACCATGCACCAACTTGTACCTCAACCTGTACCATGAAAAAGTGCATCAACCATGAACCAAAATTGTACAAATAACATGTCACAACAACCTATCCAAACAACGTATCAAAACAACCTGTCTCGTCAATATTATCAACCAAATCATATCTACTCACCAAGACAACTCTCAAATATGTGCATCAACCAAACATAACACAAAAAATCATAATCATCACCAAGATCAATATGTTCTTCTAATAATATACCAATACAAGTATGCTACATCATCCATAAACCATGTGTCAACAATACTACTAACAATTTCCTCCAACCATGTACCAAGTATGTACCAATCATGTAACAACTACTCATCAACTATGACTCATCAAGATGCACTAACATCATCAACTATACACCTCATGTATGTGCCAAATTATCAAATACTTGTCTCAACCATGTACCCGACATGTACATCAACCAAAATTGTTCCTCTATTTCATCATTCAAATCTGATTTCTAACTCTATAATAGAGTTGGTGTATAAGATCACATACCTTGTTGAATTCTGGCTTATTCTAGAGAGTGAACTTTTAGAGAGTGCCCCGCATGGAATATTTGTTGTATGGATTTGAAAATTGTACACATAATACTGCAAACTATATTCTAACTAATATATTTGGTCTTACTAAATTTGGATCTGTTATGAAGAAGTTATGACGTTTTTACCCAAAACACCTATTTTAGACTAGTTTCGGGACTATCTAGAAACCTTGTTTTCCACGGCGTGTAACTCCAAAAATACAATGACCCACAAGATGGAATTTGTATCACATCTACTTAGATATGTTTCCTCAATTTCCTCCCAATTTCATGGTCTGAATAATTATAGAAAAAAATTATTGTGAAAATGGTGAGATGACCTATAAATAACATACCTTAGAAAGCATCATTAAAAGAACTTATCCTCCCTCGAATTTCATCCTTCTTTACTTCACCTTCCCTCTGAAATTTGGCTTAGATATCCTTTGGTTACCTCAGTCACCTATAAATATTCAATATTCTCAAGTGTAATTAAAATGAGAGTGTCTTGCCTCTTATTTATACCTTCATGTAGCTTCCTGAAGGGGTTACCTTTTAACCATCTTAACCCACTTTCCTTTTTTTAGGGTTAACCCACTTCTAACCACTTTTCAACTTAGTAATTTCTCCATTAACTTTATTATTTAAATACTTTATTCTGTATTCAATTTGACTTATAATACACTCATCACTTCACTTTATTATTTACCTTCTAAAATCCCTTAAACCACTTTGACTACTTTGACCTTTTGGGGCTTCTAGATGACTCGTGAGGGTTCTCCAACTTTACATGGCCATAACTCTCTAATCGTGAGGATTTATGTGACATTCCACATACCACTGGAAATGGCATGACATGTACTATCCATATATAATATCTGTACCAACAAATATATCAAAATTCATATCATTATCCATCAAACAAACTTGGTTCCATTACCCAAACCTTTCTTCAACTTCACATGGACATAAATATCTAATCGTGAGGAATTATGTGGCATTCCACATACCACCAGAAATGGCATGACATGTACTATCCATATGGAATAGTCTTACCTAAAAATATATCAAAAACCATACCATTATCCATCAAACAAACTTGGGTCCATTAGCAAAACCATTGTGTTACTGAACTTTCTTCAAGGGTTGAGATCAATGACAACCAACCCAATTAATCAACAATCTCCCCCTTTGGCATTGATGGAAACACTTTGATGCAATAATGAAGTCATGCCACTCATGCTCCCTCTTTACCTTTACATTTACCTTTTCATTTGATAAATCTCTCCCCCTTTGTCATCAATGTCAAAGGTATCTTTCCATCTGTGATTACTCCCCCTAACTAAACTGCCCTTGGGGATACTCCCCCTAATTGAACTTTTCCTTAAACTGATCTTCCAACCTGAACTGTTCTATTTATGGTGCTTCCTCGTGTAAATATAATACATAAAAGATAAGCATTCAAAAGCATTCATTTTGGAGTAGAAATTACTCCAAGTCTCTAGCATGGATACTCAAAGGCTTCCCATGGAAGTGGTTTTGTAAAGATCTTTGCCACTTGTTCTTTTTCTCCCACATATTCAACTTTGATGTTCTTCTCTATAGCCTATTCCCGTAGAAAGTGATACTTGATTGGAATGTGCTTCATCCTGGACTACATCACTGGGTTCTTTGAGATACTAATGGCACTTGTATTATCACAATAGATTGAAATGGGCTTATCATACTCAACATGTATATATGTCATAGTTTGTTTCATCCATAGAAACTGTGTACAACATGTTGTTGTTGCAATATACTCTGCCTCATATGTATATAAGGATATTGATGATTTTTTCTTTCTTAGCCATGATACTAAACACTCACCCAAGTATAACATTGTTCCACTAGTGCTTTGTCGATCATCAATGCAACCTTCCCAATATGCATCTGTGTAGGCAATAAGTGATAGATCCTTTCCTTTTGGATACCATAATCCCAACTCTTTTGTTCCTTTGAGATATCTGAAAATCCTCTTTACTACTAAGACATGTGATTCCTTTGGTGCTTCCTGAAATTGTGCCACCTGTCAAACTGTCTACATTACATCTGGTCTGGATCTTGTCACATATAGTAAGATACCAATCATCGACATGTATTGTCTCTAGTTTGTAGAATTTGAATCATCATATTTTCTCAACTTGCAATTGGTTTGCATAGGAGTGGTAACTGGTGTTAGCACTTAGAATCACCCTCCGACTGTAAGAGGATAAGCCCAGCACCCATCAAAATGTTTGGTGGAGGTAGGTTTTATGAATGGAGGTCAAATGGACATAACTCGGTACAAGAATGTTTTAACACAAGAACCAGAATAGAAATGCATAAGGAAATGAGGTCCTCATTAACTTCAATCAATGATTTAAGGTTAAGGGTGAGCAGAAGGAAGACCTAGTGAGAAATGTGGACAAGTCTGCCATGAGCATCCGACCTTCAAGTAGCTTGGTGAAGAAAAACTCAGGCCCAAGAGAACTCTTGAACTAAAGTTTCAGACACCAAAATATGTCAAAGAAGCATAATAATCAAACCTCCATTACCATGTGACTACAACAAATTGTCTGGATCCTCCATGCACGAGAATTTCAACATAAGGGGAAATAAGATAACAAAAGGAAAGTAACAAAACATGTTACAACAACATTATAATCAAACCTACATTACAATACAACTAAAACTCTCATATGGATCCTCCATGCTCGAGTGTTTCAACGCAATTTACACAATAAGATGAAAGAAGATGACTTCTATTAATGCAAAAGTCTCAAGTTTTATACATAACCAGAGAACAAATCTAGCATCAAAATATTACAAAATAGGGAGCTCTGCCTAACCATTCGACCACTTGTATTTGCAAAAAACATTCAACCATATGTGAACAGTTGTGAAGCAAAGTAGGTTTTATTTTATCGACCCAGTAGGTTTTATCACCTATTTTATGACCTGTAGGGGAGTGCATGGAGATGCATTTCCTCCATGTATTGAATCCTTCAATCTTTATCTTACCTTCATCATCGGGAGATAATCTAAAGAATGTAATTAATTTGTTGTCACATTTTTATTGTCCCTTGTTGATTAGTGACAGAGTAAATAATTTTTCAGTTAGGAAGGTACTTGAATGGCTCTGGTGGAAGATTGTTTTCACCTAGTGCATTGTAAAAATCAGTTAGTTTAGGATTGTACATAATAATCTCCTTATGGAGCATGTGTGTTTATTTTGTTTTTAAGTTGAGTAGTGTACATGTCATCCTATTGTCTTTAGCGAAATATATTTGAGCTCGACTCCACAACCCAATAGCTAAGGCATTGGAACTTCTTGTTCTTGGTAGCTCATAGGGAGCATGCCATCCCCCGTGGAGCCAAATGTTATCACATATAGTTTTCAAGGGTAGTAGGTTGTCCAAGTCCATGGTATGCACAAGAAGAATCCAAATGAAACATTTAGAGAATTATATTTTGGGATGGAATACAAGCAACGATCAAGTTCATTTTTCAATGTCAGAGATCCCAGGAGTAGTTCATATCAGTGGTCCTGAGGCATTCAGAATTATAAAGTTTCATGAGGTTTAGTGCCATATAGAATCCCCAAAATTGAAAATAAAGCATTGTATCTTCTTCTCCAATGAGCGGGCATGATTTACTTCAGAGTTTGGGTTTTGGGAGTTTTGGCACTTCTCCTCTCGATTTTCTCTAAAGTGCTTTTCCTGGAGTGCACAAATATCTGTCACATATCTATGCCATCAATAGACAGGGTTTCAACTTCGTATCTCTTTGGCACTCCTCACAAATATTTCTCAATGGATCCTCTGTCCCCTCTCTCCCAAATACGTGGATCTTTGCTGCATCTCTTTGTCCAACAAACGATCATGATTTTCTTTGCCATTTTGGTTTTCAGGAGTTTTGGCTCCTCTCTTTTTGGTTTCCTCCAAAACACGTTCTCGCGGAGTGCATGGATCTCTGCTGGCAAGGCATGGATTGGAGAGGAAAGGAATGACAAGGTAAGGATATTCAAGGCAAGGGATGGAATGGCATGGAATGGCAAAGAATGCCATGGCATGGCATGACAAGGAAAGGAAAGGAAAGGCATGGAATGGAATGGAAAGGAAAGGCATGACATGTCAAGGAAATGTATGGCAAGGAAAGGCATGGCATGGAAAGGCATGGCAAGACAAGGAAAGGCAAGGCAAGGGATGGCATGACATGGAAATTCAATGCAGGGCATGGCATGGCAAGGCAAGGAAATGCATGGAAAGGAATGACATGTAAAGGAAAGTCATAGCATGGCATGGTATGGCATATGAAGGAAAGACAAGTAATGGCATGACAAGGAAATTAATGGCATGGAAATACAAGACAATACATGGAAATGCATGGCATGGCATGCCAAGGTAAGGCATGACATGGAAATGAAAGACAAGGAATTTCATGGAAAGACAAGGCATGGACAAGCATGGCATGGAATGGCATAGAAAGGCATGGCATCATATGAAAAGGCAAGGCATGACTTGGCAACGAAAGGCATGCCAAGGAAAGGCATGTAATGGAATGGAAAGGCAAGGGAAGGCATGTCATGGAAAGGAAAGGAAAAGTAAGGAAATGCCTGACATGGAAAGACAAGGCATGCAAAAGCATGGCATGGAAAGGCAAGGCATGTCATGGAATGGCATGGCAAGGCATGGTATAGAAAGGAAATGCATGGCTTGGCAAGGCAAGGAAAGGCATGGAAAGGAAAGGCAAGGAATGACATGGAAAGGAAAGGCATGGTATGGCATGGCATGGAAAGGAAAGGAAATGAAAGGAATGGCATGGCATGGCATGGAAAGGAAAGGCATGAGATGACATGGAATGGCATGGAAAGTGAACGTAAGGTAGGGCATGGCATGGCATGGAAAGGAAAGGCATGGCATGGTAAGAAAAGGAATTGCATGGAAAGGAAAAGAAAGACATGACATGACAAGGAAAGGTATGGGATGGCATGAAATGGAAAGGAAAAAACACTTCATTGTATGGAAAGGAAATTTGTGATATAAAGCTAAGTCATATGTCCCTAGAAAAAATGGTTTTTATTTCTTGGGATGAGAAATGTTCCTTTTTTTGTGATTCTTGTTTCATTGCAAACCACATTTTGATTTGAATTTTTCCTTGCATAATGTTATGGAAATATATATTTATTGTTGTATAGGTTAAAATGGGAAGCTACATGGAAATACATGCAAGGAATGATTAGTTTATTTTAGATCATAGTGGTGTTCTAGGGATTTGTAAATGTAATTATCTATATTTTGGCCTTAGAAGGTTAGAACTTTGATTTTTGCTTATCTTAGTGATTCATTGATTAGTATTTGTTGGGTTTAGTTATAACCACATAGACATTTGATATGTATACATCTATATCTATTTATGTGTTGCAGGATATTATTTTTATTGTTATATGTTTATAATGATGATAGTTATGTGATTTGTTTAAACATAAAAATTGAAATGTGGAACTTTGGTATGTGAATACTAGTTCAAAGTTATGTTGTGAATGTATAATAGATGCAAGGCATGATGTAGATAAACACAAATTTATTAATTGAAAATTAATATAGATAAGGATTCTCATGTGAAATTTTTAATGTATGTGCATGGATATGAGCTATGTAATATCCAAATGACTATAGTGTTGAGGTGACCAAGACATGACATGGCAAGGCAAGGCATGGCATCAAAATTCAAGGAAAATAAAGGCATGGCATGGAAAGGAAAGGCATGACATGGCATGACATGGAAATACATTAAAGCATGGCATGGAAAGGCAAGGAAATGCATGGAAAGGAATGGCATGCCAAGGCAAGGAATTTCATGGAATGGCATGGAAAGGTAAGGCATATCTAGGAAAGGAAAGGAATGGCATGGAAAGGAAAGGAAATGCAAGGCATGGTATGGCATGGCATGACAAGGAAAGGAATGGCATGGCATGGCATGGAAAGGGAAGAAAAGGCATGGCATGCCAAGGCAAGGCATGACGTGACATGGCATGACATAGAAAGGCAAGGCAAGGCAAGGCAAGGCATGGCATGACATGCCATGGAAAGGCAAGGTAAGGAATGGAATGACAAGGAAAGGTAAGGCAAGGAAAGGCATGGAAATTCATAGCATGGAAAGGAAAAGCAAGTCATGGCAAGGCATGTCATGCCAAGGAAAAGTATTCCATGGCAAGGCATGGCATGGAAAGGAATAGCATGGAAAAGCATGGCATGGAATGACATGGAAAGTGAAGGAAAAGAAAGACATGACATGGAAAGGAAATGGCGTGGTATGGCATGTAAAGGAAAGGCATGGCATGGCATGGCATGACATAGCAAGGAAATGCATGGCATGGAATGGAAACGAAGGGCATGGAATGGAAAGACAAAAAAAGGCAAGGAGTGGCATGCCATGGAAAGGAAATGAATGGAATGAAAAGACAAGGAAATGCATGGAATGGAAAGGAAAGGCATGGAATGGAGAGGAATGGAATGGAAATACAAGGCATGACATGGCATGGAAAGTGAAGAAAATGAAAGGAAAGGCATGAAACGAAAAGGAAAGTCATGACATGGCATGGAATGGAATGAAAATTTAAGGCATGTCAAGGTGATCCAGGTGGATATCGGTGGTCACTCACCTCTTCCAATTGACTCACATACAGTTTTCATATTGCCAATTGTTTTCTTTCTTTTCGGGTCCTAAACTTCCAGGGCCATTTTGAGGCCCTAAACAACATTTTTTTGGGCCCGACATAGTCACATCATAGATGGGGTCACAGTGTGATGAAATAATGTGTATCCATAGGATATATGTTTCCAATGGCCTAGCGTGTGCCTAAAATGAGGATCGTATGCAAAAGTTACAACCTCGGGAAGTTGACCTACCATCTTACGCCATCGAGGCCCACATGAATTTTGGCACTTCATCTCCTAGGGCTAGATTTTTATATGTATAGGATTTTTTGTTTACTTCATGATGATAAAAAAGTTCTGGAGGCCTCATTGTAATATGATCATATGAATGCGCATATCTGCCACGTCTCTTCTCATATATTATCTACCACCATTCAAGCAAGATTGTTTTCAATCTACATTTTACAATTTCAACAGATTTCTTTATGGAATAGAAGTTAAGTTCCACTGTATCTTTTTTATTGTTCTATGTATATCTGTGTTAATGTTATATATCTTTGTTTCATTTTTTTATGCTCATAAATCTGGATCAGTGGTCTCAGAGCGGTCTTCTCTTTATTTGTTTATGTGCATGTACCCAACGAGGCTATGGTATAAGAAGTTGTGACTCGAACCAGTTGAGAATTTCCAATATCAACCTCGTCGAACCCATAGACTTCCCATGGGGGAAGAAAAAGGAGATTATGGGGAGGATATCCCTTTAAATTATTTCTCAAGGAAGCCCTATCATGACAAAGGAATGAGATGATGGATAATTTTTCACAAATCCTTTGACGACTAACAATAGGAGACACATCTTCCTCGAGCGAAAGCATTGCCTCCTTTAAGGTATAGATCAATTTTTATATTCCTATATTTGAAGGTAAAATCTATGTAGATGTTGTAGATAAATGGTTAAACATTATAGACTGGTATGTTTATGTCCATAACTTTTATGATATGGAAAAGATTACATTTGTGCTCCTTAAGGTCATCCCTCATGTCAAAGATGGGTGGTGGAATTTCTGTGAGAGAAAGGAAACAGAGAGATCTACATTATTTGTAGTCTCACCCACTTGGGTTTCTTTCAGGGATGATATTAAGGAAAAATAATACAATGTTGGAAGTTATGACGACTTATATACAAGATGGGACACACTACGATAGGAAAGGAACCAAATAGTGCCAGAGTTCACAAATGTCTTCCATACCTTGTGCACCAATCTAGATATCAAAGAATCTGAGAAACATTTGTTGCCCAAGTATTGTGGTGGTCTACATATATACATCCAGACATAAATGCATTTTATGTACATATCATCCTTGGGTGCGACCTATTGATATGCAGTCAAAATCGAGCAGAATCTTAAACAAAATAGATGACAGTTTGGGTTTGCAAACCCATCATAGTAGAAGAAGGGAAAATGAAGCCCTAACCTGTAGAACAAAGGGTATAGAAATGATGGAAATCCTTAGGACAACCAGTCCAAACGTCAAACAAATAAGTACAATGGGAAGAAAAATAAAGACACTGGGAAATGGTGTGAGTTCCATAAGAGCCCCGAGAACAACATCGCTAAATGTCGCTCAAAGAACTCATTGGTGGTAGAGGTGAAAGACTCTGAATCATATGTGGGCTTTGAATCTGAGTTAGAACTATAAAAATGGAAACAGATCATTGATGTAGAACCCAATTCCACCATTGCTACCACCACCAAGTTCCATCCCAGTGAACCTGATGAACCAGAGGAAGGTGAGCACCTATTTCATTTGCAAATGTGGGTTAAGGGTGATCAGTTGCACTTCATCATTGATAGAGGTAGCCAGAATAACCTCACCTCAATAGAGGTCATCAAGTGGTTGGCTCTACTGACAACACCACACCCACAGTCATACACCCTCATATGGCTCTGCCAAGGGAGAGATATCTACATCAACCAATAGTGTCGCCTGGCCTACGACATCAATCCCTTCAAAGATGAGGTATTGTGTGATGTCACCCCCTTGAAGTTTGTGATGTTATTTTGGGCCAACCTTATTTATGGAAACTTCATGTTGTATATGAATCTAGGCCTTATAGTGTTATTATTACTTTGGACAAGAAATTATACAGGATACCCGAGGTAGTCCTATGTACTGCCATTTCCTTGATCTCTTCCAAGCAATATAGGAAGGTCATCTTTTAGACTAGGAAGTTTGTCTTCTTCATGATTCATGCTCAAAGTGAGCAAAAGGTTGTAGCCACATCCATGGCCCCCATGACAGGTCTTTGCACGTAGCAGAAGCAAGTGGATAAGGTCATGAAAGAATACAAACACATCTTCTCCTCACCCAATAGGGTACCTCTGCACTATCAGGTCAAGCACTCAATCGATCTGACCCCAACGCATTATTATCCAATGGACTAGTCCACCATTGCTCTCCGTCAGAAAATGAGGAAATCAAGCGCCAAATCCAAGAGTTGCTTAAAAATGGGAATATCCGACCAAGATCATCACCTTGTGGAAGCCAAATCGTGCTTGTGTAGAAGAAAGATGAGACCTGACAACTTCACATTGATTATAGAGCCCTAAATAAAATCGAAGTCAAGAACCGGTATCCAATTCCTTGAATTGACAATATCCTTGACCAACTCAAGGGGGGGAAAATACTTCAGCAATATTGATCTGAAGTTTAGCTACCACCAAGTCCCAATAGAGTAGATCAATGTATGGAAGACTTCCTTCAAGTCAAAAGAAGGTATTTTTGAATGGTTGGTCATGCTCTTTGGATTGACAAATTCCCCAACAACTTTCATGAGGATGATGGAAGATATCTTGTTTCCTTTCAGCAATTACTTTTTAGTGGTGTATTTGTATGACATCTTCATATTTAGCAAGAATTGGGTGGAATACTTGTAGCATATTCAACGGATTCTGCACACTCTATGACAACACAAGCTATATGAAAATTTGGAAAAATTCTCTTTTGGCATGAACAAGGTCTAGTACCTAGGCTACATTGTTGATGAGCATGGGGTCCATGTCGATCCAGCCAATATATAGGTCATCCATGACTGGCCATCCCTGACCACACTCACTGAGCTTCATATCTTCTTAGGCCTTGCCCATTTCTATCGCAGGTCCATGCTGGGATTATCCCACATTTCATGGGCCCTTAGCCAAGTGACAAGGGGTGGTGGAAAGGAAAAATTCATGTCGGGTGATTCACAATAGAAAGAGTTCAATGATTTGAAGAAACTCTTGTGCTTAGCCTCGATGCTTTATTTACCTAACCTCCAAAAACCTTTTGATATTGAGGTAGATGCTTCAGACTATGTTGTGTACGTATTTCTCACTCAGCATGAATATATTGTGGCCTATCATAGTGAGACGCTATCAGATACCATCCATAAGTACCCCACTTATGATAAATAAATGTACTCCATTGTACAAGCATGCTTCCAGTGGAGGCATTACATCCTTAGGAAAGAGACAATCATCCACACTGATCATAAGTCTCTACAATTCATGTAGACATAAGAAAAATTACAGAATGACTTGCATCATAAGTGTTCCACATACTTGCAATAGTTCCATGTCAACATAAAGTATAATACAGGGAGCACCAACCGCATTGTTGACTGCCTCAATTAACCTCTAGTTGCAACACTAACCACAATGCTACACTCCTATGGACATGATACCTCCAAACGGACCCAAGTCTATGAGAGAGATTTTGACTTTGACACTACCTACAATATGTTGGGAACAAACACAGTTGTCACTAATTTTCATCTTCTGGATCGGTTGTTGTGCCATCTCCTACATCTCTACATTCCATCAAGTGAGCACAAGAAGATGATTTTGGAAGCTCACTACAATCGAGTGGCAAGACACTTCAATGTAGAAAAGACAGTGGTAGTGCTACAACAACATTTTTATTGGCCAAAACTTTGACAGGATGTTAGCAAGTATATTAGGTCCTGCACGACCTGTGCCATTTCCAAACCATCCATTAAGAAAAAAGGCATGTACACCCCTCTTCCTACTCCTGTCAGACCCTGGGAATCCATATCGATGGACTACTTTTCGGGCCTTCCTTCAACCAAGCAAGGAAATGACTATGTTTTCATGGTTGTTGATCAATTTTCCAAGATGGCAATTATGGTCACCTACAAGAAGAGCATCAGAATGGAGGCCACTATCAAGATCTTCTTCGAATGAGTGTGGGTACATTTTGGGATACAAAAAACCATCATCTTAGATTGGGACAATTATTTCCTCGACACATTCTGTTCGAGCCTCTAGTCATGATTCGACAACAAGTTCACCAAATCCATGGCCTTCCACCCCCAAATAGATGGCCAAACCAAAGTTGTCAATAAGATGATCATGAATATATTGCGCATGTACAATTCCAAGAATCCAAACACATGGGATGAGATTATTCCCTATGTTCAACAAATTTACAACATATCCATACATATCTCAATCATCCACATCCCATTTCAAGCAAAATTGGGATTTCAACCATTGGGTCCAATGGATGTTGCACTACCCCTTGTGTACAAACAGGAAGAATCATCCCATGCAAAAACCAAAGCTAAAAAATCCACCTGGTTCATTGAATGAATCCAACACATCCTCCAACAAGTTCAGGATATTTTGCAAAATTCCAATTCCAAGTACAAGCAACAACATGATCAACACCGGGTGCCAAACAAGTTTCAGGTGGGAGATAAAGTTTGGTTGCACTTGCAGAAAGAATTCCTTACAGGACCCCATCGAAATCTTTGTCCACTCTTATATGGAACTCACACCATCACCAAGGTTCACTACTACATTGGGCGCAAATTACGACGAAATATTATGACGGTTTAAAATTTCGTCATATTTTTCTTTCTTTTTTTGGACTAAATATACCTTTTTTTTTCGGGGTCCAAATGTTGGTCGTTCTAGCAACCAACCTTCCAAGTTGGTCATTTTAACGACGAAAGTTGGTCAGTAGAGCGACCAACCCCCAGTTAGTCGTTATAGAGACCAACAATGGAACATGTGAGAATCAACAGTCATTTACGACAAATCAATCCTATATATATCTCAGTTATGATGATGTTGATATGGCCAATCCATTCAACGATGATTTTGAAATACCAGATGATGATACAGAATATGATGATTTGGATGAAGAAGAAGATCAATGATATTCCTACATGTGGTGAGTCATTTGTACTATAGATC
>JASDQU010012659.1:74648-88698 GCA_032191745.1 Picea mariana
GGATTTTAGATGTATCAGCTACTATTTAAGACATATGACTGGGGGCTGACTGGACTGGTTTCCCCTCTGTTGGGGCAGTCCAGAATTTTCAGCCAGTTGTATACTGTTTTTTGGAGACATGCTATGCTTTAGCAGGCACCTTATATATAATATATTTTCCTTACTTACAAAAAAATATATATATATATAATACGAAAAAAGGGTGGAGGAATAAGTTGTGGTGATTTTTTTTTTTAAAGGTGAATTCTATTTCCTTTTAATAAAAGGTGAAGAAAAAGGGAAAGTTAGTAAAAAAGATTTGTTTCTCATTAAACTTTTTATAAAACCTTGTTAAGATTAAACCATTATTCCTCCACATAGTTTTTGAAAGGGCCTTTGTTATTACAAGAATCAATGTTTGTTTTTATGTTTCCTCTAATGAAAAAGATGCAGAGTCCTAAATTCGAAATTGAGAAGTTTAATGGCAAGAACAATTTTGAGATATGGAAGTTTAATATGCACGATTTTCTTGTGCAACAAGGTGTGGTGAAGGCGCTTTTGGGAAAAGCAAATCAGCCCGCGTCCATAACAGATGAAGATTGGGATGAGATGGATGCGAGATCATTGAGTGCCATACGCATATGTTTGGTTGACGACGTTCTGTTTAATATTGTCTCGAAGAAGACAACAACCGGTTTATGGACGAAGTTGGAAAGACTGTACATGATGAAATCCTTAACAAACAGGATCTTCCTGAAAAGGAAATTGTACAGCTTGCGCATGAAGGAAGGTACACAAATTTCTAATCATTTAAATACTTTCAATACTTTTCTAGCCCAATTGGATAGCATGGGAGTGAAATTTGAATCTGAAGATAAGGCGATTACATTGTTGTGTTCTTTGCCCGAGTCATGGGATCATTTTGTTACCTCTATCAGTTTCAGTTCAACAGAAAGTATTGAGTTTGATATTATTGTTGGAGATTTACTGTTTGAGGAAACAAGGAAGAAATCCAATTTAGGATGCTCTACATCTGAGGCATTAGTGATCAGAGATAGACCAAAAGAAAGAGGACAAGTTTAGAGGGATCTCTCTCGGTCAAAGTTGAAGGGCAAAAAGAGCAAGCTCAAGTGATGGTTTTGTGGCAAATCTGGACACCTGAAGAAGGACTGTTGGAAGAGACAACAAGCCTCCAAAGAAGACCCTCCAAAAGAGAGGAAGGAAGAAAACACAACTGAAACAGGTTCAACAACAGGTTTAGGTATGGTTGATGAAGTTTTATCAATTAGTATTGGTTCATGTCATGATCAACAATGGTTATTATATTATGGTGCTTCAAACCACATGTGTCTTCATAGACACTGGTTTATTACTTATCAGTCTATAGATGATGGAGTAGTTTATACGAGAAATGATATTTCATCTAAAGTTGTGGGAATTGGTAGCATTCGAATTAAGATGTTTGATGGAACTGTTAAAGTATTAATTGATGTAATACATGTACCTGAGCTTAGGAAGAACCTAATATATTTGGGAGTCTTAGACATAAGAGATTACAATACTATTGTTCAAGGTGGAGTTATGAAGGTCTACAAAGGAATTCTACTAGTTATGAAAGCAAAGAAGGTTGGTAACTTGTTTATGTTAGAAGGGAGGATTGAATTAGATCATGCAACAACAGTATCTTAGAATGATAGTGATTCTGTTTGACTGTGGCATCAATGGTTGGGTCATATGAGAGAACAAGGATTAAAGGTATTAACTGATCGCAAGTTACTTCCGAGTCTAAAGTCTTTAAAATTAGATTTCTTCAAGCATTGTATTTATGGAAAATAGAATAGGTAGAGATTTAAAACTGGAAGACGCACAAGTGAAGGAATCCTAAACTATATCCATTCTGATGTTTGGGGACCATCCCCTACTATTTCTTGTGGAGGATCATCATATTTTGTAACATTTATAGATGATTTCTCTAGGAAGGTGTGGATCTATAAGTTAAAGAGTAAGGTTGATGTATTTACAGTTTTCAAGCAGTTTAGAGTTTTAGTGGAAAAAAGAACTGGTAGATCCATTAAATGTTTAAGAACTAATAATGGTGGTGAATTTACGTCAATGGAGTTTGAGAATTATTTCAAGGAATTTGGGATCGATAGGCATACAACCATTGCCTATACTCCTCAACAAAATGGAGATGTTGAACACATGAACATGACTCTTCTAGAGAGAGTAAGGAGTATGCTGAGTAATGCCAATTTGTAGCAAGAACTATGGGCAGAGGCTGTATCTACAACTTTTTATCTGGTGAATCGATCACCGTCAACAGCAATAGAATGCAAAATTCCTGAAGAGGTATGGATAGGTCACCCTTGTAATTATTCTAATCTTAAAGTTTTTGGTTGTGATGCCTATGCTCTAATTCCAAAACATCAGTGTTCTAAATTAGATCCAAAATAAAAAAAGGCTTATCTTTGTTGGATATGGTGATGGCATTAAGGGGTACAGGTTGTGGGATCCTACTTCCCACAATATCACCATTAACAGAGATGTAATATTTGATGAATCATCTCTCATCGAATCAAATGTAGATGTTCAAATGAAATAGGAAGAAGTACCAAAGTATCGGATAATTCAGTTTGAAACTAATGAAGGTGAACATGAACAAGTTTTAGAAGATGTTCATGAAGAGTATCCTGCAACATAGGAAGACATGGTTGATGATAACAGTCAACATATTGTGGATGAGCCACAAACTTCCCTAAGGAGGTCTACACGAGTTAGAATTCCTCCAAGAAGGTATGATGATTTTGTTTCATCAGTTTCTTTAAGTACTAATGATGATGAACCTTCATGCTATCATGAAGTTGTGAAGGGTTCGAATAGTGATAAATGGAAAGAAGTGATGAAGGATGAAATGAAGGCATTAGAGAGGAATGTTACATGGGACCTGGTAGAACTTCCAAGAGATAGAAAAACTCTAGGTTGCAAGTGGGTCTACAAGCTAAAGAAGGGTGTTGATGATAAGGTGGAAAGGTACAAGGCAAGGCTGGTTGTGAAATGGTATTCTCAGAAAGAAGGTATTTACTTTCATGAAATTTTTTCACCAGTTGTAAAGACTGTTTCAATTCAAATTGTGTTAGCATTAGTTGCATTGCTTGATTTGGAGTTGGAGCAACTAGATGTTAAATTTTTTTTGTTACATGGAGATTTGGATGAGGAAACTTACATGGAACAACCAGAAGGGTTCGTTCAGAATTGCAGCAAAAAATTTGTTTGCAGGCTCAAGAAATCATTGTATGGGTTGAGGCAGTCACCCAGACAATGGTACAAGAAATTTTACTCTTTCATGGTGAGCCAGAAGTATACAAGGAGTGAGTATGATCATTGTGTCTACTTTAAGAAATTGAATAATGGAATATTCATTATCTTAGTATTGTATGTTGATGATATGCTTTTAGCAAGAAAAAGAATAACTGAGATCAACAAGTTAAAGGCTCAGATGGCTAGGACGTTCGATATGAAAGATCTAGGAGGAGCAGCAAGGAAGATTTTGGGCATGGAGATATTTAGAGACAGGAGGAATGGTAAGCTTTGGTTGTCACAATAGAAGTATGTTGAGAAGATACTTTTGAGGTTTGGTATGAATGATGTGAAACTAGTTTCAGTCCCTTTGGCTTCCCACTTTAAGATTTTTTCAAGTTTATGTCCTAGTACAAAAGAAGAAAAGAAATATATGTCTCGAATACCATATGTTAATGCAATAGGAAGTCTAATGTATGTGATAATTAGTACAAGGCTAGACATTTCACATGCAGTTGGGGTTGTTAGTAGGTATATGAAAAATCCAGGTAAAGAGCATTGGGCAGCAGTGAAATGGGTGATTCAGTATCTAAGGGGCACAAGTGATTACTGTATCACCTATAACAGTGGTCGTGAGTTAGTTTGTGGATATGTTGATTTTGATTTTGCAGGTGATTTGGACAAGAGAATTTCGACTTGAGGGTATGTCTTTACTCTTGCAGGTGGAGTTATTAGTTGGATGTCAAAGCTACATAACATTGTCACTTTATCCACTATAGAAGAAGAATATGTAGCTACTTTACATGCTTGCAAAGAAGAAGTTTGGTTGAAAGGTTTGTTTGGTGAGTTTGGAAGGATGCAAGACAAAGTAAAGTTACTTTGTGACAGTCAGAGTGTTATTTACTTGGCTAAGAATCCAACCTATCACAATAAAACAAAACATATACCTATCAAGTACCATTTTGTAAAACATGTCATCGATGAAGGTGGAGTCTCTCTTGAGAAAGTGAATACAAAAGAGAACTGCACAGACATGTTCACAAAACCAATACTGTTAGAGAAGCTACGATGGTGTTTGGCTTCTCTTGGCTTGTAGAAAAGGTGATGAACAAAAGGAGCAAGGTATCAGGTTAATTGTTGTCAAGGTGGATATTATTGAATATGCCAACAAATTTCCTAGATTTAGTAGATATGAACAAATTTAGTGGAGCCCTTTTTTGTGGTAGTTTGTTCAACCAAATCTGCCAATTTGGTATGAACGCACAAGTTTAGAATTAGTTGTGTAACTAATCTAATTATGTTCATTATTGATGTAAGCCCGTAGAGGCATAAAGGGGAATTGAGGAAATGGTGTAATCAGAGGTGTGTGAGATGAATGTGAGCCTGTTGTAATCTCCTTGATTTGAATAATAAGACAACAAATACCTATGTTTGGTGGACATAGCCCAACGTTTGGGTGAACCATGTAAATTGTTGTGTTTCTTGTCTGCATTATTATTGATTGTCTTATGTGATATTTGTGTTTCCACATTTGCAAATATAACAACTATCACAACCTCTGGATTGCACTCATGGTGATGATAATATAGCAAGTGTGAATCTTTGAATGACTCGAAATTTCATCTACGAGTTGAAATGCCTTTTTGGCGGACTCGTGAGTTGAAAAAATTGTTTATTTCTCGACAAAAGGAATTGTCTTAAGATACATACAAAAATGTCCAAAATTGTACCTCATAATTCAAATACAATTTAGATGTTTTTTTAAGTAGACTCCTTGTGACATTGAACAAAATCATATATGCAAAGGCCACATGACATTACTTTATAAGAATGATTTTCATCTTCAAATGAAAATTGAAAAGGTCTTTAGTCAAGTCACCCAAGCTTAAAACACATCCTTGAGTAAGATTTGGCTTAAAAAATAATCCAAGAATATGTTTTTTATATGTTTTTTCAGCAGTAATTTCATTAAGAATCATTTCACTACATTCTCTAGCAATTTGGAGACAAACTTTAAAAGGGCTTGGAAGAATCATGCTAGCTAGCTATCTATAAGATCAAAATCTCCTTGCATGTCTAGTTCTTCAAAATGGTCTTTTTTACAGAAATCCAATGATATAAATTTACATGAATCACTATTTTTTATTATTCAAAATCTATTTCTACATAAATAGATTCAGAATGTTGAAAAACCCTGGCAAACTTTACAAATCTAACAATTTCTAACCAGATTTTGAACAAAAATACCTAGAAAACATCATCATTTCATAAAATGTTTAACCTACTACTAAAAAAGAGCATTACACAAAATGGGCATTTAAACATCCACATGCTATCTTATCATATGGACAAAAGGCTGTAATATCAAACTGTCTAAGCAAAGCTCAAAATAATAAATGAATGCAGTAACAATGCCAATTTCGGGATTACTTCTTTTAAATATTATCAAATTTTAAAAAATATAATGTAAACACTTATCCGAAAAGGACAATATAAACACTTATCCAAAAGGAGAATATAATGTAAGAGCTAAGCTCAACCATTATGTATTTCAAAGTTTCAAAAACTAAGAAACAGTGACAACAATAAAAAGAAGATCAACCATTTTGTATTTCCATTAACCCTTAGGAAACTTAAGAAAAAAGAGTACGTTATAAAAACTTTCTCTTCCTAAAAAGTTTAATTTTCTATTTAAAATATAAAACATATGTGTGGATATTTATGTGAATATTTTTAATGTTATTTATTTAAATATTTATGATAAAAAATAGTTAAATAAAATGGGTTTGAATTCTTAGATGAAGAGATCAACCATTTTGTATTTCCATTAACCCTTAGGAAACTTAAGAAAAAAGAGTACGTTATAAAAACTTTCTCTTCCTAAAAAGTTTAATTTTCTATTTAAAATATAAAACATATGTGTGGATATTTATGTGAATATTTTTAATGTTATTTATTTAAATATTTATGATAAAAAATAGTTAAATAAAATGGGTTTGAATTCTTAGATGAAGAGATCAACCATTTTGTATTTCCATTAACCCTTAGGAAACTTAAGAAAAAAGAGTACGTTATAAAAACTTTCTCTTCCTAAAAAGTTTAATTTTCTATTTAAAATATAAAACATATGTGTGGATATTTATGTGAATATTTTTAATGTTATTTATTTAAATATTTATGATAAAAAATAGTTAAATAAAATGGGTTTGAATTCTTAGATGAAGATTGAGATTCATTTACCATATGAATATTTATTATAATGGTATGTTTTAATTTTACATGATATTATGTATTTTAGTAAGATAAGATGATTTTGGATTTGCTTTGACATATATTTTTAGTTAAATATGTATAATTATTTTATTTTTAATTTGATTATAAATAACAATAAATTAATTTTAAATTTTTGGCTTTTTAAATTATATATAATATAAAATTTATATTAAAATTTTCATATTTTTTTTTTTATAATTTAGTTTGATTTAAATTTTATTTATATTAAAATATATTTTTCATTTTATTATTTGAAATTCGATAACAATCATCAATATAAATACAATGTCTAAAAAGTTTACAATCTTTAAATCTTTGTAAAACTAAAATATAAATACAATGTCTAAAAATTTTACAATCTTTAAATCTTTGTAAAACTAAAATTAATAGATTATTAATTACATGAGTGTAAATTGACAAGGGATAAAATTATAGGAATGTCATAATATTTTTTCATTTAATAAAAGAATGTCAAATTTTAACAAGATTCAAAATATATTATCAAATTAACAAAATATAAGTTACAACTTCACATCCTTTTAAAAAATAAACTTCAAATTACTTAATTTTCATTATACTTAATAAGAATAAGAATAAGTATACATTGAAAAATATAATTTTACATAAAAATCAAATAATTTTATTTTTTTAATATTAACTATAAAAGAGATTTACTATATTGTATTAAATAAGTTAACATTGCCTAGTTACATTGACTAAGTTGACATTGCATGATTAAAAGCAATATTATAAGAGGGGCAAGCTTACTTGCTCAATGATTTGATGTGGCTCAATGGTCCTTGGCATATACAATTTACCCTCGCCATCACCGCAACCATCTCAATTTTTTCAAATTCACTGCATTGGAGTCAATCGATCTCATAACTTTTGATGTAGAACCCATCATAGACATGTTGGTTTTGGACATTTCCTAGAAGAAACTCACTAGCTGGAAGGAAATCACCCTCTCTAAGAGTTGAACGAAAATTTGGTCACCTTGATTTTTCTCTCTCTGGAATAAAAAAAAATTGATATCATAAGAAGGAAATTTTGAACGATCATCAACTCATGACTAAGTTGACTAAGTTGGCATTTCATGATTAAAAACAATATTATAAGAGGGGCAATTACTTTGAAGCTTACTGTTATTGGATAAATCCGTAAGTGCGGACACAAATCGATCTCTCTAGATCCACCTGGATCTAGAACAAAGCAAGACAGAACATGACTCTTTTCCTAGATTTTAACCATTGAATGAACTAGGAGGCAAGAACAAGTTACATACCTTATAATCGCTTCCTATGGTCTTTGTTGCTCCCGCTTTTCTCCAGTTCTCTCATGCATCCAAGACCAAGACAACACAAACCAACCAAAGTGAAGAAAGCACAATCTATTCAACAGTCAATCTATGTATATGATCAAGGAGTTATACAATAAAGTGGAATTAACTTTATGGGAAAGAATCATATTACTGTATCATATTAAATGTGAAAGAGAGATTACAACCATTGCCTTGATGTCGTAAGGTCCCTTCCAACTATCCTTCGTTCCTCACACACTTTCACTCCAAGAATTCTGAGAGTATAGATCTGATGATATTCACAATCTATCTTGACAAAGCAAATCTCAAAGCCACTCCAACCAAGCTAATAATTCCAAGCCAACCAAAGCTAACAAGCTCAAGAACCAACAAAAGCTAACCCAAGCTAACTTTCTCCATGATAACTCCTCTCCTTTTATAAGTTGAAGAAGATAAGGTGAGGAGGTTAGGATGATCCCACTAAATCATGAAAGCGAGTAAGATCCAAACCATTCAGATGCCACCTCACCATAGAAGTTTCTCCTTCTAGAAGATTCGAGAAAACACTCATTTTTCCCACGTGCAGGCATTCTCGCACCCTAGCTATAGAGCAACCTGCAAACATCTCACACCCTAGATATAGTGCAACCTACGAGAATGGGTCATTCTCGCACCCTGCCTATATAGAAACATGCGAACTTCCTTTTTTATAAGGTTTTTACATAGGAAAATGCAACTTCTTTTCTCAGGAAAAGTTCTTCTCCCTTCTCTTTTTAGGAACTCAGGCCACTGACCCCTCTGAAGGAAACATATAGGTTTAAATCATTAACGATCATAGGGATGACGAAAAATAATGTGTAACAAAGAGCCCCCCAAAGTATGAAGTTAGAACAGAGTGATAGCTGAAATACTTTGTCGAGTGTGTGTAGGGAACAAGGAACAATCGGTCGGAAACCTGCCAACAAACAAGGAAATGCAGTACAATAATATATCATCACTGAGGTAGGCATTCTCATACTCAGAATACAAATGACTCAAAGCATAAATGCTGACATGCGAAGATCCATGTCAAGTAGGACGAGTCATGGCCACCAAACATACACTGTGGATCCATGTCAATATGACTCAAATCTGAACATAGCCACCAAAAATACACTGTGGATCTATGTGTTAAAGACTCAAATTTGAACATAGCCACCAGACATACAATGTGGATCTATGCAACAGTACACTAAATATACTCCAACGCAACCTGGATCTGTCAGAAAATATCCAGGGTCTTCATCTCTATCACTCTATAGTACGAATCTAACCATGAGAATACATGTGTTGAAGTCGAACATGGTAGAAACCACTTGATTACCGGTCATTAGTGTATACCGTTAACAAGCGCGAGGGAAAACACCATTAATGTCAATGACTCCCAAGGTACACTAGTACAATCCAACAAATGTGAATCAATGAGTTGAGGTCAAACACTCAATGGAATCTCCTGATCAGGGGTCAATAATGAAAACCCACTGTCGAAAGCGAGGAAACTTGCCATTGAGGCATACAAGTTCCAAGGTACCAATTAGTTTCTAAGTCTAATTCCTGGATAATGAGTTGAAGTCGACAGGAAAAAACTTGTCACAGGAGGGCCTTAATGTATCCCACATCAATGACACGAAACAAGTAACAAGATTTGATGTAGATCAGAGTAACAAGTGATTCAGGACTGACTCAGGGATGGCCGACGTAATAGAAGGCTTTAAAGACTGCAGAAATGTCCGACGTAATAGAATGCTTTACGGGTTGAACTTCTCTTTGAACATATTGATGACACGACAACTGTCTTGGAAACACTGACTCAACAACAAGGATCACAGACCAATTTGTAATCTTATAGGATTATGATCAGGAGACAAGTGGATTTTCCAACCTAGACACAAAGCAAGTGAAAGGGTGTCATGTTCAAATGTGAATCTTCCATAGAATACAGGTTTATACACAATTCTTTCCCAATTTTTTCCCCCACCATTTCTGGCAAGTACCTCTTTATTTTTACACAAGCTTGAGGAGGATAACATATGCTTGTTGATTTAAGCTCATCCTTTGGATGAGTCCTTCGGAGTATTTTTAATGAACTCTAAGAAGGAGTGGTTCGGTCCCATATGGGCCTTTCAATGTTTGTTTTATGAGTCCAAAGAAAGAAAGCTCAAGGGTTTTTCATGTTTTGAGAGTCTGAAAAACACTTAAAGAGAACTCTCCCAGTTCCTTTTTCGTAAATTAGTTTGATGAGACCGAAAAAGAGATAAGCTATCGCTCAACAGACGTTTTCTTCAAATATTTTAATAAGCGTGAAAAGAACAAGGTCGCTCGACAATCTTTTCATGTTTAGAGAGTCTGAAAAGAGCTTAAAGAGAACTCCAGGGGGTTCCTTTTTCGTATAACCTTTATAAGTCCGAAAAAGTGATAAAAGTATACTCGGTTACATTCTCATTGATTTACGAGCACGAGAAAGAACAAAGACTAAGCTTGGTAACTTATTCTCATGTATTTACGAGCATGAGAAAGAACAAAGACTAAGCTCAGGATTGTTTTCATTTTTACACAAGCTTTAAAACAAAACAAAACTATTCTTGGGATAGATTTTAATTTTTACACAAGCTTAAAAACTAAACAAAACTATGCTTGGACCTAGTTTCATTTTTACACAAGCTTGAACCATAGAAAACTATGCTTGCAACTTCCCAACACATAACACATGGATGGTTGGTACTTAGCCCCCAGCTTAAAAACTAGCAGCTCAACTTCAGCATGAAATACAGAGGCTAGAAGTATTTCCCCCCAAGCTTCGTTTCATCCAACTACAAAGGAGAATGAAATGAAGCTTCAAATACTAGACGAGGTACTTGACTCAAATCAAGAGGGGGAAAACTATTTCATTTTTTAATGAGATTGACACAGAAACAAGAACTATGCTCGTAACCTCTGTTTCATTTTTTAACGAGGTTGTCGTAGAGACACAAAAACTATCCTCGGAACCTCTGTTTCATTTTTTAATGAGGTTGCCGCAGAGATGCAAAAAATATCCTCGAAACCTCTGTTTCATTTTTTAACGAGGTTGTTGCAGAGACGCAAAAACTATCCTTGAACTCTTTTCTTGATCATGGATTCCAAGAGGACAATGCTTCGGAATGACACCATGTCAAGGGACAAAACTTGGTCATGGCTTCCAAGAGGTCTTCACTAGAAGGAAGAAATACACTCTGGAAGGACACCATGTCGAGGGCCGCGACAGGAGAAAAGAGATCAGGCTCGACCAACCCTATCGAAGAGATCACCATGTCAACTACTGGATCTAAGTCATCAGAAGTTGAAGTCATGGGTGACAATGCCACATAATTGACCTGTGGCAGGGGCGATACTGTTTGCATACAAGAACCATTCAGGGAGTCAATCCAGGCGGGGTCAATGAATGAAAGTTGATCAACAGTCACAATGATCCAGGTGGATATCGGTGGCACCCACCTTTTTCGACTGGCTCAAAACAGTTTTCTGGCAATTTTGGCAATTTACTATTTTTAGCAGGTTTTAACTTTCGGGGCCATTTTGAGGGCCTAAATGAAGGTTTTTTTAGATCTAGGTTCTCAATGATATCCAAATGCATGATTGAGCCCCCAAAATGAATCTCCTCGACAATACCTTTCCAACGAGCTATCACACACTTAAAACGGAGATCGTATGCAAAAGTTACGACCTCGGGAAGTTGATGTACTAACTTACCGAAACGGGGCCCACATAACTTTTGGCACTTCATCTCCTAGGGTTAGGTTTTTGGATGTCTATGAATTTTGGCATTCTCGTCTATTGTAAAGGCCTCATTTTAATCATCTTCTCATGGATGCGAGTAGCAATGACATCTCTTCTCAGAGATAAGCTACCAGTGCCCTAGCTAGTTTATTTCCATTCTGTCTGTAAGCATATTTCAGTCATTTGTTATTAATTAAATGAAGTCTTATTTCCGCTACATCTCTGCATTTATGTGTTTTTCTGTATTTCATTGTGTTCCTACATAAATCCGGATCAGTGGTATCAGAGCGGTCTGCTCATTCTCAATCCTTCTTTGCATGTCCCCAACGAGATCGGGGTATAAGGAGTTGGGTCTCGATCTGGTTGAACCTTTGCAAGATCAGCCTCGCAAACCCCGATGACCACCCATGGGGGAAGAAAAGAAAGATGATGGAGCGGGAGATCCTATCAAAATTTTTCTCTAGGAGGCCCTTGAGAAACAAAGGAACGCGATGATGGACAACTTTGCCCAGATTCTTCGGCGGATTCCGACTGGCGGTGCATCGACATCCAGAAGCCACTCTGAAGGTGCCACTCCTTTTAAGGTACAAGTAAACTTTGACATTCCCATATTTTACATCCAAATAGATGCAGATGCCATAGATAGATGGTTGAATCTGTTAGAAGGATATTTCTCGGTTCATGACTTTTTCGATCGAGAAAATATTATTTTCGCCCTCCTGAAAGCTGCCCTCCATGTCAAGGACTGGTGGGAAACCTACTCGGAGAAAGAGGGAGAGGGAGAACCCTCTTTGTTCTCCGCCGCACCCACTTGGAATTCTTTCTGAGACGCCATCAAGGAACAATATTATCCCATGGGGAGCTATGAGGACAAATACATACAATGGACTACGTTGCAGCAACAAAGGGACCAAGATGTGCATGAGATGACGAATCTATTTCATACCCTATGCACAAAGTTGGGTATCAAAGATTCAGAGAAACATTTGGTGTTAAAGTACCACAGTTCTCTGCACAAATACATTCAGGAGGAAATGGAGTTCCTCGACATCTCTTCACTTGGTGTGGTATACCGATATGCTGCCAAGATTGAGCAGAAGTTCAAATAGAAGAAGCGAGACTTTGGGTCTACAAATCAGAAGCACGGGAAAGGTACTCCCAAACCGCAAAAAAAAGGACCAATCCAAGGCGGGGCAGCCCAGGACAACCCGCCAAAGCCACAAGCAAAGAACAACACCACAAAGCCAAAAAAGGACACGGGGAAATGGTGTGAGTTCCATAAGAGCTTCACTCACAACACAAGTGAGTGTCGGACCAAGCAGTCACTGGTAGCCGAGTTGAAGGCTTCTGAATTGGATGCATGCTCCGACTCTGAATCTGAACCTGAGAAGTGGAATGACAGGGGGAAGCAAATTATCGATGCGGAGCCCAACACCACTGTTGCCACCACAAAGATCTAGAAGGAGGAACTAGAAGATCCAGAGGAGGCAGAGCGTCTCTTGCATTCCAAGATGTGGGTAAAGGGTTCCCCATTGCAGTTCATTGTCGACAGCGAGAGCCAGAAAAACCTCATCTTGGTAGAGGTCGTGAAGTGGTTGGGCTTGCCGACCACAGCACACCCACAACCATACACCATCGAGTGGTTGCACCAAGGATGGGACCTCCACGTCAGTCGACAATGTCGCCTTCCCTACAACATCAAGCCCTTCATGGATGAGGTATTATGTGACATTGCTCCTCTTAATGTTTCTGATGTATTATTAGGCCAATCGTACTTGTGTAAACGACATGCTATGTATGAGTCTAGGCCTCGTGCTATTATTATCACTTTGGGAAATAAGATGTACAGGATACCAGAGATAGCACCGCCTACCACCATCTCTTTGGTTACTGCAAAACAATGCAGTAAGCTCATTTCCCAAAATAGGAAATTTGTTTTCCTGATGATCCACCCTCAGGGAAAGAGGAAGACTGTGGCCATGACCTCCAGACAAGGCCCCACTGCATGAAAACAACAGATGGATAAGGTCGTGGAGGAGTACGAGGACATCTTCACCTCCCCCACAGGGGTGCCTCTACACTGCTAGGTCAAGCACCCCATCGATCTGACCACAGGTGCACCGCTGCCCAATGGACCCATCTACCAGTGCTTTGTCCTGGAGAATGACGAAATCAAGAGGCAGATTCATGAGCTGTTGCAGAAAGGTCACATATGGCCAAGTTCATCACCCTATGGGAGCCCGATCGTATTGGTGCAGAAGAAGGATGGGACTTGGAGACTCTGCATTGACTATCGGGCACTGAACAAGATCACTATTCGGAATAGGTACTCGATCCCATGAATTGATGACCTTCTGGACCAACTCAAGGGGGAAAAATATTTTAGCAAGATCGACTTGAAGTCTG
>JASDQU010012659.1:89430-105693 GCA_032191745.1 Picea mariana
AAAAAGAAATGTGCTCCATTGTGCAGGCTTGTCGACAATGGAAGCATTACATTTTGGGAAAGGAAACGGTCATCCAGACAGACCATCGACCCCTGTAATTCATACAAACACAAGGGAAGTTGCAGAATGATCGCCATCAGAAGTGGTCCACATACCTGCAACAGTTTCATTTGAACATTAAGTACAAAAAAGGAAGCACCAATAATGTTGCAGACTACCTCAGTCGACCACCCATCATGGCGATAACCACTGTGCTCAACTCTTGTGGGAACGAGACTTCTGATTGGCTACTTCTCTACACAAGTGATCTAGAATTCGGCCACACATACAATACACTCTTGGAGGGTAAGCAAGTTCCCAATTTTCACCTCCAGGATGCTCTGCTTTGTCACTTGGGACACCTTTGTGTTCCTTCAAGCAAGCGTGTGAAGATGATTTGGGAGGCGCACTACAGTCAATTCTTTGGGCATTTCGGGGTCGAGAAAACCGTGGCAGTACTGCAAAAATATTTCTATTGGCCAAACCTTTGACAAGATGTTGGGAAGTACATCAAGTCCTGCACTGCTTGCACCATTGCCAAACCGACCATCAAGAAGCAAAGCCTCTATACTCCGCTTCCTACCCCCAGTCGACCTTGGAAATCCATATCTATGGATTACATGTCAGGCCTTCCTTCTACTAAGCATGGAAATGACTGTGTTTTTGTGGTCGTCGACCGATTCTCGAAGATGTCCATTATGATGGCCTGCAAGAAGAATATCATAGCAGAAGCCACTGCTAAATTCTTCTTTGAACGAGTGTGGGTACACTTTGGGATCCCACAGTCTTTCATCTCAGATCGGGACAGTAGGTTCCTCAGTACATTTTGGTCCAGCCTCTGGTCGATGTTGGACACCAAGCTCACCAAGTCCATAGCTTTCCATCCGCAAACAGATGGCTAGATAGAGGTCATCAACCGGATGATCGTACACATTCTGGGCATGTAAAATTCAAAGCATCCACGCACATGGGATGAGAGCCTCCCCTATGTACAACACAGCTACAACCGGGCTCTCCATAGCTCAACTAACCACAACCCCTTTCAAGTGGGCTTGGGATTCCAGCCACTCTGTCCCATTGACATAGACATGCCATTTGTGGCTACTCATGAAGATTCAGCTCATGTCCAGTCTGAGGCGGATAAGGAAAACAACTTCATTGAGAACATTCAACACATCCGCTAACAGGTTCATGACATCTTGGACAGAGCCAATGCTAAGTACAAGCAACGACATGATCAACATCGGGTGCCACACAACTTTCAAGTGAGCGACAAAGTGTGGCTACATTTGCAAAAGGAGCTCCTCGCTAGACCCCACCGCAAGCTTCATCCGCTTCGATATGGGTCGTACACCCTCACCAAGGCTATAGGGGAAAATGCCTTTGAGCTCAGCATTCCACCATTCCTTGGTCTGCACCCAGTGTTCAATGTGGACCGCCTTCTGCCCTACTTTCCACCTCTACTAGACACATCCAACATGGCAGAACAACTCACACCAACAGAGTTAAATCCAGACTACATGGAACAAGACAGAACTAATCATATCATGGATACACAGATCAAGCACACCCAAAAACAAAGGATACCGCTATATCGAGTTGTCAAAGCAAACCAACTCCTTCACCAAGGCAAATGGCTCACCAGAGACCAAGTTCAGCAGAAGTTTCCTCTTCTCATGGAGGAACTCAACGCAATGGGGACCATTGCTTCCTAAGGAGGGAGGATTTATCTAGGTGGATATCGATGGCCACCCACCTTTTCCGACTGGCTCAAAACAGTTTTTTGGCAATTTTGGCAATTTACTATTTTTAGCAGGTTTTAACTTCCGAGGCCATTTTGAGGGCCTAAATGAAGGTTTTTTGAGATTGAGGTTCTCAGTGATAGCTGAAGGCATGATTGAGCCCCCAAAATGAATCTCCTTGACGATACCTTTCCAACGAGATATCACACGCTTAAAATGGATATCGTATGCAAAAATTTACGACCCCAGGAAGTTGATGTACTAACTTACCCAAACGGGGCCCACATGACTTTTGGCGCTTCATCTCCTAGGGTTAGGTTTTTGGATGTCTATGACTTTTGGCATTATCATCTATTGTAGAAAGGCCTCTAGATCCTCATTGTAATCATCTTCTCACGGATGCGAGTAGCAGCCACATCTTTTCTCAGAGATAAGCTACCAGCGCCTTATCTAGTTTATTTCCATTCTGTCTGTAAGCATATTTCAGTCATTTGTTATTAATGAAATGAAGTCTTATTTCCACTGCATCTCTGCATTTATGTGTATTTATGTATTTCATTGTGTTCCTACATAAATCCGGATCACACAACTCGTCCATCGCGAGGGAAAGATATCACACGAAAAAGAGTAGACACAATAGCTTTCATGGCATAGACATAATCTCGCCCAAGGAGTAAAGCAAAATCCAAGGGGTCTTGGACTACCATGACGTCAATAAATACAATTTTCCCTCCCAAAGTTACAGGAAACTGAGGAAGGGTCCCTAAAGGTTGACTGGTTCTTCTGTTAAAATCTAACAGATTCTGCGTAACCAGCGCAAGTGGAGGACAACCCAAAGCTTGCCAAGCAATAGAGGAAAACATACTAACAAACGAACCTTCATCTATCAATGTTTGGGGAATGTCCCGACCACAAACCTGTACTGTATTCTGGAAAGGAATGTAAGAGGGAAGACGAGTTCCAGTTAGCACACCCCAATCAAAACAGATAACCTCATTACTTGAAGGGGGTTCCACGGGAAAAAGAGGAATACCCCTCGGAACAGTAGATTCTATATCAACAAGAAAAACATGGGCAGTGTCAGGTTTACTCTCGAGCGGGAGAGTAGGATCGACCGATGGAGAGATCAGATCGACCACTTGGGTTTCATTCTCCAGGGGGAGAAGGGGGTCGACAGGTGGAAATGGATCGACCGCTTGGGTTTCACTCTCTGAGGGGAGAGTGGGATTGACTGAGGATGGTATCAGATCAACCACTTTGTCAACTAGTTCAACTAAGGACGTGACCAGATTGATGACATGATCAACCGGATTGACTAGTGAAGGGACCAGAGTGATCATTCCATCAACTATAGGTGAGTTGAGAGAAAGCTTGCAATAAGCGGCTTGAAGTTGAGGCTGTGAAATAGTCATGTCTTTCAGTAATTTCGAGGCTTCTTCCATATGAGAACAAAGGTGAGTGAGATGACTCCCTTTGCATAGCATGCACAAGAACTTGACTCTACTTTTCTTCTTCCCAACTGTATCATGACTGGTTGACGGGGGGTCGTCAACATGTTGTTCAGAGGCTAACGACATGGGTTGGCAAGGGCATGTAGACCATGCTTCTATAACCTTGGATAGACCAGGGAAATCCTTAAGAAGATGGCTACCCTTACAAAGCCTGCAAGGGTACTTGGGTTTACGAGTTGTTTGGGTGATCTTGATATCATCAACACTCCCAACACGATTAACAGTAACTGGTTGTTTTCCAACATGTTTGACAGTGGTTGGAAGTTTGGATCCTTGCTTATCTTTCTTCTTCTTATTCTTTCTTTTCTTCTTCTTCTTATTCACCGAGTTACTAGCTTCAGAGATTTCACCCGACGAAGAAGATGAAACGGAAGGCGACATTGCAAGCGAAGAAGGTGAAGAAGACATTACTAGTAAAGAAAGTGAAGAATCAACATGAGGTTGATGTTCTTGGGGGGAAGTGCTTACGACCGAAGCACTTACTGCATTCGGGATTACCTGAGTGGAAAACAACCACACCAACAATCCAATTGTGAGACCTGAAAGGCTCAAAGTAGCGATGTGAGGAGGACCAATGTTTCCGTAAGAAGGAAAAACAAAAGGTTCCCCTGGAGCAGAGGTTCCTTCATTGGTCATTTCGGGAACTAATGCCATGAAAAACAAGAATCCAATCTAGAGTTCACTAGGGAAAACAAACAACACACGCTAAAAATCTAGGAAGAAAGAAAACAAACAAAACCTTCTCACAATGAATGCACTAGTTGGTGATGAAATCCAACGTCGCGGGAACAAAGTAAGAAGGGGCAGAGATAGAGCGGGTGGAAAAGTTACGTTGATGACCTGCTTAACGGACTTACACCCTGGTGCAAGCTCCCACACATAATTGTGGGTATACCCTCCAAGGAGCCCGAGTGAGTTTAGCCAACGTTGATTCCAGGTACCATGAAAACTTGCCCCTCCATAGTCACCTCATGTAAAGAACCTAGAAAGATAGGCCACTAAGGTTACCACCAACAACAATAAATCCTGGGGGGACAGTCGACAATATGATCCACATGCAAGGGCAGGGTATCTAGCCCGAAATCAACTCAAAAGGCTTCCACTCATCATTGTGGGTATACCTCCGAGTGATCCCCGTAATACGTGAAATCTCTACATTGATATCAACAAAGCAGGGTGAGTAACTCTGCCAATATCAATGCGACCTCGTGCTTGACCCTTGTGTGAGAAGGGCTTCCCAGGACAAAATGTAGTAAGTGGATTTAACTCTCCCTATCACAAGATACTATGTTTGTTTGCAGCTTTGGAAAGTTATCTTTCACACCTATTCCAAAGCCCTACAACTAATCTAATGTAGGTTTGCTACCAGAAAAGATAAAAATGTCTAATCAAGTTTTATAAGTGCTTTATTTTATGGTTGTTGTTACTCAAAAGGAAGATGGCGTGGACAATATGGTGTTTTGACCGACTCGAAAATTATGCAAAGATATGAAGATGCAATCTTTTCATTTCGATTTAAGCTATGCTACGAGAAGGAGAAAACATTTATCATTCCCATATGCACATGTCCCAATGTCTATTAAACTCATCAATATCAATATTCTCAAGAAATGAGAAAAAAGGTACTGAACACCAATGCACAATTCAAGAAATGAGAAAAAAGGTACTGGAAAATTTTTCATAATTTAAGATCAACAAATGCCAAAAATCATGCAATTTCGCTACTTCAAATGCAAGGATGTCCCCAATCTAATATAAAGCAAGAAATTAAATCTTTTTGTTTCAAAAATTTCACTAAAATCAATAACGAACTTTCTCAAAACAAAGAAACCCAAACTAAAAGTTCTCTTTTAAAGCGAACTATTCAGAAGAAATCTGATCTTTCCCTAAACAATTCTAAAGAAAACACATTCTTTGTAATTGAAAGACACTCAAAGCAAGAGACTAATCCTTCAAAACCAAACAAAGCAAATATGGCTACAAGCAACTCAAAGAATGTCAAGCATACTGTAAACAGATCAATATAGGCTCCAAAAGTTCAATCCAGTTGATCAAAGCAAAACTGGGCATCAAAAAATAGGACATCTTAATTCCAAACACAAATTTCAAATGGGTTCGCAGCCTAGCTATAGGATGCAGTGCGAACATTAGTGGAGTTCACAGGCTAGACATAGGTAGGGTGCGAACATATCACACTGGATTACATAGTAGGGTGCGAACTCAGATGATTCTCGCAGGCCACTAAAGGGTACAATGCGAGAATGTCTGTAAACACAAAATTTGGAAAGAGGACAAAACATTTGAGTGAACTTTCAAATCCAGAGAGTCTTGATGGATCTTCCACAGACTCAGAGACCAGAAAAAAAGCAATCAAAGCAAGGGAAACTAGACTAACTAGGAAACAATCTGTTCCCCAGTGGAGTCACCAATTTTGTTATTGGATAAATCCATAAGTGCGGACACAAACCGATCTCTCTAGATCCACCTGGATCTAGAACAAAGCAAGACAGAACATGACTCTTTTCCTAGATTTTAACCATTGAATGAACTAGGAGGCAATAACAAGTTACATACCTTATAATCACTTCCTATGGTCTTTGTTTCTCCCGCTTCGCTCCAGTGCTCTCGTGCAGCCAAGACCAAGACAACACAAACCAAACAAAGTGAAGAAAGCACAATCTATTCAACAATCAATCTATGTATATGATCAAGGAGTTATACAATAAAGTGGAGTTAACTTTATGGGAAAGATCATATTACTGTATCATATTAAATGTGAAAGAGAGATTACAACCATTGCCTTGATGTCGTAAGGTCCCTTCCAACTGTCCTTCGTTCCTCACACACTTTCACTCCAAGAATTCTAAGAGCATAGATCTGATGATATTCACAATCTATCTTGACAAAGCAAATCTCAAAGCCACTCCAACCAAGCTAATAATTCCAAGCCAACCAAAGCTAACAAGCTCAAGAACCAACAAAATCTAACCCAAGATAACTTTATCCATGAGAACTCCACTCCTTTTATAAGTTGAAGAAGATAAGGTGAGGAGGTTAGGATGATCCCACTAAATCATGAAAGTGAGTAAGATCCAAACCATTCGGATGCCACCTCACCATAGAAGTTTCTCCTTCTAGAAGATTCGAGAAAACGCTCATTTTTCCCATGTGCAGGCATTCTCGCACCCTAGCTATAGAGAAACCTGTGAACATCTCGCACCCTAGCTATAGTGAAACCTGCGAGAATGGGTCATTATCACACCCTACCTATATAGAAACCTGCGAACTTCCTTTTTTATAAGGTTTTTACATAGGAAAATGCAACTTCTTTTCTCAGGAAAAGTTCTTCTCCCTTCTCTTTTTAGGAACTCAGGCCACTGACCCCTCTGAAGGCAACAGATAGGCTTACATCATTAACGATCATAGGGATGATGAAAATAATGTGTAACACTTACATGCTCTATGATTTGATGTGGCTCAATGGTCCTTATCATATACAATTTACCCTAGACATCACCGCAACCATCTAAATTTAAACTGACTGCATTGGAGTCAATCGATCTCAGAACTTTTGATGTAGAACCCATGATAGGCATGTTGGTTTTGGACATTTCCTAGAAGGAACTCACTAGCTGGAAGGAAATCACCCTCTCTAAGAGTTGATAGAAAATTTGGTCACCTTGATTTTCCTCTCTTTGGAATAAAAAAAACTGATATCATAAGAAGGAAATTTTGAACGATCATTAGCTGACAGTGTAGCCTTCAATTTTATCTTTGTCATGCATTTTGTGGAATCAAAATTCGAGTCTGTATGCCTGATATAATCATCCAAAAAGAGATGTGAAGAATTGCAAGAAGAATTTTTGACTAAGTGTTCTCCTCACTTAGTTTTTTCTCCCACCTTTCCTCTCCTCTCCATCCCCATACGTAGTCATTTTCCCTTTCCTCACACATCTCATCATCTCATTATTCGCTATCCATCTCCACACTTAACCATTTTCCTCGTTTATCCCTTCACCTCTCTTCATACTCCCATCTCATGTACTTAGTCATTTTCTCATTACTCTCAAATTCCCTTCTCTTCTCATTCTTAGCCATTTTCCCCTCTTCCCCTCTACTCTCCATACTCAATATTCTACACTCAGCCATTTTTCTCCATTTTCATTGCTTACGCTCATCTCCTTATTTAACCATTTCTATGTTCATATTCTCATTTTCTTTTATTTTCTTTTCCATTTTCACTACCATTATTTCATTTTCCATTTTCTTTTTCTTTCCCTTTCCCATTTTATTCTTATTTTTCATTTCATTCTTCTATTTCTCTTTCTTATTTTCGTTTGTTATTTTCTTTTTCATTTCCATACTTCACATTTCACCAAATTCCATTTCCATATTTCATGTAATTCCATTATATACTTCCTAACACTTAGTCTTATTTATTATGAGTTACCATGGGTCTGTGATATTTCTTATGACCTACATCTTTTCCACAACCCTCTCACTTGATTTCCTCTACCATCATTATGCACCCACATTTAGACATTATATAACTTTTTTTACCAAGTCTTACCTCCATAATTCCATGGGTCGGTGATTTGTATGACTCTCCCATACACTATACCCCTTTCCTCCTGATCTCAATCCACTTCACTCAAAGCTTTGATTTTTCACAACTCTTCTTACTAAGTCCACAAAACTTTTTACTACCTCTTACCCCTTCATCCGATTGATTCCTCATACTTAGTTATTTTCTCCTACTTCACTGTGCTCCGCAGTAATTTAATAATTCTTCCATACATATCCCCTATCCATCTGAATGATCCATTCTTATATTATAGTCTATAGTCTTGTTGGAATATTCAACAAAAATGAGAGGGGGTGGTGGGGGTGAACCAACATTGGAAAAAAATTAATCACTTTTTCTCTTTACCACTTTAGTTAATCATCACAGGATTAATCATAAGAAATGTAGATAATTATATATCAATAGAGATAAACACAAAGGTACAATACACATATATTTTATGTGGAAACCCAATAAGGGAGAAAACTGTGGAAATTGTTTCTTATATTAAAAAAGAGTTACATTCTTTACAAGATTCAATTTGTGAGGGACACTTATCGTTGTATTAAGAACCCACTTACAAGTCTTCAAGAACCAACCTGTTGAGAAGATGAGGACACAAATCCTCATTGTAAGTTCCCACTTACACTCTGTAAGCACCAACTTGCCAGACACCAACCTATTAAAAAGGTGAGGACACCAATCCTCACTATAAGAACCCATTTACAATTTGCAGACACCAATATTCCAGGAACAAACCTGCCAAGAAGATGAGGACACCAATCCTCTCCCTAGAACTACTGGTAAATTACCAAATGTAAAATAATATGAAGAAAGAGGAATATTCAATATATATCAATGGAACAACAATATAGTGAGAAGAGAAATACAATAAATAATAGCTTTATTCAAAGAAAGAAATGTTCACTCGCCTCTTAGAGGGGGAAACCTCTAGCAGATTAGACATTTATTACAATAATTCTCAAGACAAGATTTCTCATGCCTCCTACTCTTATTTATACTAATTATATCTTCTAAAGAACATTCTAGAGAAGATATTTCTAGAAGCAGAAGCTTCTATAAGGTCTTCTTACTTTGACGCATTCACAATTACTAAATAGGCCTTACTAACTAATGTCATATTTTATTACATGGAAAATATATTTAGGCATTATTAACTAATGTTGGCCTTTATTACATGGAAAATATATTATTCTTTCTATGTGAGGGGTTAGGTCCCTAACATGCCCTCCCCCTTGAAAAATAACCTTGTCCTCAAGGCTTAAGATGATGAAATTGTTGTAGAATGGTACCTGGTTCCCTAGTGGCATCTTCTGATGGAGTATCCTTCTAGTGAATCAAAATGTCCTTGATGTTATGATGATGAAGGTGATGCTCTTGCTGGTCCAAGGCAGCTTGTGGCTGCAACCAAATAAAACCTTCTTCATCCAACTCTGGTATGTTGGTTGTGGAGCCTAATTATCTTCCTAATTTAGAGGTTTGTTTCAGTCGTTCTTGGAATCCATTCCCTAACGAGGGGGTGTGGGGTAGCTTTCCACCCCACAACTATCGCTAGGGGGTCCAGGGCAGCAATGAAGGACCATAAAATATTGTAATTTCATAGTCAATCTGGACCATTCATTATAAGGTTGTAGATGTGACGATGGAAGTAATTTTAGGTATTTTTTCCCTAGAAGGAAACCCTATTTTATAGGGAATTGGATTGTGGATCTGATGTGTGTGATTATTGTATTCCGAGAGAGGAGACTGTGAGATAAATAAGAGGAAGTTACAACAATGTTTTGTAGGTTGTATCCCTTCATTTGTTGGATAATAAAAATGAAGGACCTGGCAATTTCTTTGGTGGACATAGCTCACACTGGGTGAACCATGTATATCTATGTCTCTATTGTATTATGTATCTTTTGTATTTTATTTCCACATTTTTTTTATTTTATTGCTCTGTGATCCTATTCTTCTAACAACTGGTATCAAAGGGAAATATAACTCATAGGAAAAGAGGGTTCATGGTTCAAGTGGGAGCAATGGCAGAAGATGGAAAGTTTAGGGTCGAGAAATTTGATGGCCAAAACTACCATTTATGGAAGATGTAGATGGAAGATTATTTATATCAAAAGGATATATTCCTACCATTGGGCAGAATAACAAATAATATAATGACCATGAAGGATGAAGAATGGGATTTTTTTGAAAGAAAGACACTAGGAACGATATGGCTGAGCCTGGCAACATCAATGGATTTTAATATTTCAAAAGAAAAGACAATGAAGGAACTGATGGATGCATTGGCTAAACTATATGAAAAACCCTCGACGTCCAATAAGGTATTTCTAATGAAGCAGTTATTTAATATGAAGATGTCAAAAGGTGGGTTTGTTGCAAATAATTTATATGAATTTAATACAATTACTAATCAACTAAGTTATGTAAAAGTGGACTTTGATGATGAGGTCAGGTCTCTTCTAATCCTGTGCTCATTGCCAGAAAGTTGGAATAGCTTTGTCATGGCTGTAAGTAACTTTGTCTTTGGTTGAGACTCTTAAATTTGATGATGATGTTGGTCTTATTCTTAGCAAGGAAATGTGACAGAAAATCACAGGTGAGACATCAGGTAATGCATTAAATGTGGAGAACAGGGGAAGACAAAATGATAGATCCAAATCCAGAATAGGAAAAATATAGTGATGGAATTGTGGAAAGAAAGGACATCTGAAGAAATATTGTAGAGCTCCAAAGAAACAAAGAGATGGACAACAGGAGAAAAATCAGGAAGAAAATGTAATAGGTGATGTGTTACAATATGCTTTGATTCTTTTTGTAGATAATATTTATGAGTCTTGGGTAGTATATTCATGGGATTCATTTCATTCCACACTCCTTAGGAAACAATTTATGTATTATGTTCAAGGTGATTTTGGATACGTTCATTTTAGTGATGATGCACCATGCAAAATCGTTGGAATGGGAAAGGTACAAATAAAGAAAAAGAATGGAAACCAAATGTTGTTGAAAGAGGTTAGACATGTTCCAGATCTAAGGAAAAATATAATTTGAATAGGGAAGTTGGAAAGTGAAGGATGTATATCCTAATTTACAGATAAGGCATGGAAAGTCACCAAAGGATCACCGGTGATAGAAAAAGGTGAGAAGGTAGGTACATTGTATTTATGTACTGGTAATATTGATTCTTCTACCTCTTTAGCTTCTACAGGAGTGGATACAACTCTTTGGCATCATAGGATTGGACACATGAGTGAGAAGGGGATGCATATACTTCACAAAAGGAATTTTTTTCCATATCTTAAACAAATTGATTTGGATTTCTATCAGCACTGTATTTATGGAAAACATAAGAGAGTCAGATTTCTCAGAGTTGGAAAAGAAAAGAAGAGTGAAAGGTTAGATCTTGTCCATAAAAATGTATGGGGACTAGATCATGTATCATCTCTTGGTGGCTATCATTATTATGTTACTTTTATTGATGATGCAACTAGAAAAACTTGGGTTTATTGCATTCGAAAAAAATTTGATGTTTTTGACACTTTTAAGAAATGGAAAGCTTTGGTTGAGAATGCGATAGGAAAAAGGTTGAAGTGTCTCAGATTAGACAATGGAGGTGAATATGGTAGCAAGGAGTTTGATGATTACTATTCATACCATGGGATTCGTAGAGAGAAGTTGGTTCTAGGAACACCACAAGAAAATGGTGTGTTAGAAAGGATGAACAGGACAACCACGGAGCGTGCAAGGAGTATGAGATTGCATGCAAGGTTTCCCTTACAGTTTTGGGAATATGTTGTAGATACTTATGTTTACTTGATAAACATAGGACCTTCAAGTTATTTGGATTCTAGAGGAGGAATGGACATGTAAAAGGGTAAACTATTCATTTTTTAAGAATTTTGGTTGTGAAGCATTTGTTCATATTGATACAGAAAATAGAACAAAAATTGAAGAAAAATCCAAGAAGTGTACCTTTATTGGATACCGTGTTAATGATTTTGGTTATCGGTTATGGGATTATGAAAATCAAAAAATCATTTGAAGTAGAGATGTCATATTCAATGAGAAATAAGAAAAAGAAAAGCCAGAATACACAATGCTTAATGAGATCACTGAAAAATAAATTCCAAAGGTACCAGAAAATCAAAATGTACAACAACAGGAGCAACAAGTACCTCAAANAAGAAAAATCCAAGAAGTGTACCTTTATTGGATACCGTGTTAATGATTTTGGTTATCGGTTATGGGATTATGAAAATCAAAAAATCATTTGAAGTAGAGATGTCATATTCAATGAGAAATAAGAAAAAGAAAAGCCAGAATACACAATGCTTAATGAAATCACTGAAAAATAAATTCCAAAGGTACCAGAAAATCAAAATGTACAACAACAGGAGCAACAAGTACCTCAAACTCTTGCAAGTGTTGTTAGAAGATATACCAGGTTAAGTAGACCCCATGAATGATACCCTCCTTCATTGTATTATTTATTGTTGACTGATTTTGGTGAACCAAAATGTTATGAAGAGTCAATGAAGGTAGACACTAAAAAAGAAGTGGGAGCAAGGCATGAAAGAGGAAATGGAGTCCTTGGTAAATAACCAGACTTGGGACTTGGTTCAGTTTCCTGCAGGAAAAAGAACATTGCAGAATAAATGGTTTTACAGGTTGAAGGAATAATATGGAGGAAAAACACGACATAAGGCTAGAATTTTTGTAAAGGGGTTAGCATGAAAGAAATGTATAGATTTTCATGAAATATTTTCTCCTATTGTTAAGATGGAATCAATTAGGACTATTTTAAGTCTTGTGTAAGTACAAAATTTACATAAACAATTAGATATGAAAACAACTTTTCTCTATGGAGATTTGGAGGAAGATATTTATATACAACATCCATAGGGGTATGAGGTCAAAGGGAAGGAGAATTTGGTATGCAGGTTGAAGAAGAGATTGTATGGCCTAAATCAAGATTCAAGGCAGTGGTAATTGAGGTTTGATAGGTTTATGACAGAACAAGTTTATAGTAGATGTTATTCTGATCACTATGTTTATTTTAAAAGGATAGAAAATGGAAGTTATATTATCTTTTTATTGTATGTAGATGACATTCTTGTTGTAGGATATAATATGAAGGATATAAATGTGCTCAAGAAGAAATTAGATAATTCATTTGAGATGAAGGATTTGGGTGCTACAAATAAAATCCTTGGTATGAGAATAACAAGAGACAAGAAAAATCGCAAATTGACATAGTCTCAGGCTGATTACATAGAGAAGGCGTTGGAGAGGCTTAGAATGCAAAATGGAAAACAAGTTATCACACCTTTGTCCAGTTGTTTCGAATTAACTAAAGAAATGTGTCCCAAGACACAAGAGGATATGGAATACATGTCCATGGTCCCTTATTCATCAACAATTGGTAGCTTGATGTATGTGATGGTTTGCACAAGACCAGATATTCCACATGCAGTAGGAGTTGTGAGTAGGTATATGAACAATGTAGGTAAAGAACATTGGGAGGTAGTAAAGTGGATTCTCAGGTATTTGAGAGGTACTTATACTCATGCATTATGTTTTGGAGTTTCAGATACTTTTTTACAGGGATATGTTGATTTAGATATGGTAGGTGATAAAGATAGCAGGAGGAGCACCACAGGGTATGTTTTTACTATAGGTGTAACAATAGTAAGTTTGATTTAATAACTACAAAATATTGTTGCACTTTCAACAACATAAGTAGAGTATGTTTCTGCTACACACGCTAGTAAAGAAATGACTTAGTTACAAAGGTTTATGGAGGAATTGGGAAAGAAGCAGGAGAATAGCAGGTTGTACTGTGACAGTGAGAGTGTCATTCATCTTAAAAAAAACTCATCATTACATTTAAAGAGTAAGAATATATAGCTCACGTACCATTTCATATTATTCGTCATGGAATATGGACATTTTAAGTTGGAAAAGATACATACTAGCCAAAATTATGCAGACATGTTAACAAAGGGAGTAACCAGGGAGAAACTGATTTCCTGCTCATCTTCAGTTGGTATTCGAGCATGAAGGTGAAGATGATAAATTTTTCAGGTCCAAGGTGGAGTATAGTCCAACAAGTACAACAACAACGGTGTTGTTTTAATCGGTCTCCAAGTGGGATAATATTGGTTGTGGAGCCTTATTATCTTCCTAATTCAAAGGTTTGTTTCATTTGTGCTTGGACCCCATTCCCTAATGGGGGTGTGGGGGGTATTCCCACCCCAAAACTGTCGCAAAGGGGGTCCAAGGGGGGCGATGAAAATTTTTTTAGGTCCCCCTAGAGGGGGATTTGGGGGCAACGCCCCTGAAGTGAAATATTTGGAAAAATTGCCTTGTAAAATATTGTAATTTCGTAGTCAATCTAAACCATTCATTATAAGGTCATAGATCTGATGGTAGAAGTTATTTTAGGTCTTTTTTCCTTAGAAGGAAACCCTCTTTTATGAGGGAATTGTATTTTGGTCATGTATGTGTGTAATTATTGTATTCTAAGAGAGGAGACTGTGAGAGAAATAATAGGAAGTTACAACGCGTGTGTTGTAGGTTGTATCCCTTCATTTGCTGGATAATAAAAAGGAAGGACCTGGAAATTTCTTTGGTGGACATATCCCACACTAGGTGAACCACACATATCTATGTCACTATTGTATTTTGTATCTTCTGCGTTTTATTTCTGCATTTTTTTTATTTTATTGCTTTGTGATCCTGTTTTTCTAATATGGTAGGCTAGTTTGGGTGTGGCATTTGGTGCCAATCAATTTATTCAAGCATGAGACATGAAAAACATAATGTATCTTGGAGTGACTAAAAAAATCTAACTGATAAGCCACTGGCCCCACACATTAATGAATAGAATAAGGACCACAAAATTTTGGTGCAAGTTTTTGACACTACTAGGATTTGAGTGAAGTTTTCTTGTGTGTTTGGAGATGGAGAAACACCTAATCCCCTTCAACAAATTGAATTTTAGAATGACCCTGATCTCCGTGTTGCTTCACGCGGTTTTGATCCATTACCAAATTTTCTTTGGGAGTACTGAGAATGGTCATGTAGATGGTCAGATTTTGGTCAAGCTCTTGAGCCTTGGAGACAACCATTATGTATGGGAGAACCGATGGTGGCTTCTATATGTATACCACTTCAAAAGGTGTCATGCGAGTGGTAGTATGGTAAGAGGTGTTGTACCACAATTCAACTAGGGGTAACCATTGAGCCCATTGATGTTTTCTATCAGATAAAAAACACCTCAAATACATTTCCAAACACTTTTTGAGCACTTATGTAATTGATTTCCCTAGAGCATGAATAATTCTTGCCAAAAATCGTTGGTAAAAGAGGGATCACTTTCAGAAACAATAGAATGAGGCATTCCATGGAGTTTGAAGATATTATCCAAAAAACATTTAACCACTATGGATGTTTTGAATGGGTGTTGAAGAGAACATAAATGAACATATTTGGAAAGACGATACACTACCACCATGATGAATGACTTATTTCCTGATTTGGGTAAGACAACAATCAAATCCATAGAAATATTTGTTCAAATAATAGGTGGAAGCAGAAGTGGTTGGAGTGTAGCAGGAGGTTTTCCAAACTCTCCCTTATTGCATTGACGGGTATAACATTTGTCCAAAAAGGTATCGATGTCCTATTTCATACCAACCTAGAAGAAAGATCGTTTGACCCATTCATAAAATTTGGTAAAACCTGAATGGCTAGTTGTAGGTGAAGTATGAAGCGCAAAGAGCACCTTGGATTTAATTGTTGATTTTTTTCTTAAATCCATGACACATTTATAGTGAAACTTGTCATTCTGCCAAGAGTATCATGGAGTAGCTTGGGGATCTTGTTGAATTTTTTGGATTAGGCCAGAAATTTTGGGGTCTTGCAACCATTCCCGTCGAACAACCTGAATCCAGTTGGTGACAATGATTGCGAGGGAAAATAGGGACCCTTCTTCATCATATTTCATGGAAAGAGCATCAACCGCCACATTTCCTTTTCCCTTCTTATAAACAATCTCATAATCATATCAAAATAGTTTGTGTTGGTTGTGAAGCCTGATTATCTTCTTGATGCAGAGGTCCTTTCTTTCAGCCGTGTTTATACCCCATGAAGTATCTACACCCCAGAAGTATGTACACTCTTCCACGTGGGGGAGTGCAGAGGGGGGGTACCCCCTCTGCGGGGTCCGGGGGGGCTATCCCCCCGGCTGGGGGGTTTGGGGGCAAGCGGGCCCCCAACGGAGGTTCGGGGGCGAAGCTCCCGAAGAAAAAATTGCCTTATAAAAGTATATTGTAATTTCATTGTAAATCTGGACCGTTCATTATAAGTTCGCAGATCTAAC